>JANHGB010050465.1:43428-55558 GCA_026283785.1 Coracopsis vasa | reverse complement strand
ACCTTTTGAAAGGAATATGGATATTCTGCAGCATCACAAGGGATCTACATTGAGGAGAACAATAAGTTATGGAGGGAGGTTGAAACGTGTAACTCCTAGCGTTTAACTCTGTGGACTAAAACCAATCTTCTGCTCTTTTAGATAAAAACAACCTGATGGGGCCTGATTTTTGTTGAGAACTAAAAAAAAAGGTGATGAGAGAAAAATATTGTTCCAGATCAGGGATGCAGAAAGGAGCAGTGCAACCTGATGTCCATGCAGGCTTTCTGTTACTAAACTAAAATGTCTTTATCAGTGAATGCACTATAAATGTTTCTATAGGAAAGGGAATTGTAAGGGAATCATACAGGCATATCTTGTTACTAGTGTTTCAGTTTTGGAATGTTTTAGATTAAATAAATGGAAGGAATATGATTTTCAGGAAGGACTGAACAGTCACATCAAATGTAATGTCTTAAATTGCCACAATTTGAGGTTCTAAAATCACCTATCTTTTAAAAAATACTCATGTATATAATCTGGTAGCTGGGTTGATGGCCATCCCCCCGAGTTTCTGAACCCTGGAGATGTTTTCCATCTGTTTCTACAGCTGGGGCAGTGCCCAAAAGGCTCACAGCTAGAATGTGTTGCAGTTTAATACCTGCATAGCAAACTGATGACCCTTCCTAGGACACAATAGCCAAAGGTCTGTATAGAGGGAACCGCACAGGGTGACTCTGTTGTTGCAATCAGGGGATGGTCTTCTTATCACTTGAACTCTTAAAACATGATTTCCGCCTTAGGGAACCTTAATATTTGTTCTTGATTTTTCATGATTGTAAAGATCTCATAATGTTTTATACTTAAAATCAGAAAGAATATCGAATCTCTTAAGATTAAGGTTAACATAAGATACAATTATTTTACGTGCTGCAGGTGTCAGACTTCGGAGCATGTGTCGGAAGCAAAGGAAGATCTGTTGGACATAGGACCAGCAGACGGCCCGGAGCAGGAGACCACCAGAACTCTGGAGCCTGAACTCCCCTCCCTCTGTCTCAAGCAAGTGTTTCCCAAGTACGCGAAGCAGTTTAACTACCTACGGCTTGTGGACAGAGTGGCTGCGTTGTTTATCCGATTTCTTGGTGTGAAAGGGACAACAAAGTTGGGGCCAACAGGTTTCCGGACATTTGTAAGGTCAGTAAGGTGAAGGTTGCTTTAGGAATTGCTTAATGTGTAATCAAGAAGTTACAAACAGATCCTGTGGAGTAGCACCGCTGTCCCTGTGCTTACCATCAGTTCTGCTGAATAAAAGCAGGCCCTAACAGTAGTACGTTTTTAGTTGCAGGTTGAGTAATGCCTTCTAAAGAAGCTTTTCCCCACAAGTTCCACTGAATCATTGCATATTTTTTATAAAATAGATAAATTTTTATCATTCCAAGCTCCCAAAATACCTGACCTGTGGAGCTGTGTCCGGTAGGAACCTGGGTCTTTATTCTACAGCAGCTCAGTGATACACTAGGAGATTCTGTTTGCAATCTTTGTCAGCATGTCATGTTCCAGTAAATTGTAGGGATACCAGTGTGAGAACGTGACAACTGAAACTGGGTCACTTCATCTGGTTCTGTTGGCTGTGGGGCACAGCCATCTGCCCCAGGCCACCCAAAAGCATTTCCAAATGCCAGTTGCTGCTGCATTGTGCACTAAGGATTTGCATTGTGAAATTGCAACTTGCAATGGCAAGGAACTCAATTTATTTTTTCCACATATTTTTTATTTGTGAGGGTTTTCTTTTCATTGTTTTTTATGGATAGATCTGTTCTAGTCATGGTACAAGTACCTCATTTTCTGTCTTTCACTGACAGCAACAAAAGAAATAAACAGCAGCAGCAGATGTACTCTTAAAATACGGATCCTGTTTCTATGCAGATGCATTTAGCATTCAGGAATGAATATAAACAATTTGATTTATACAAATTATGATATATAGAAAATGACTGAAGGCATCTGCTCTTTCCATAGACCAGTACCGGATTGTTTCCAATTCTGTATTTTCTATTGTTTAGCCCAGCCTTAGTTTGGCACTTGTAAGAGGAGCACAGAATAGATGCCAACATTTTAGGAATGTGGAAATAAATTGCCGTATCTCAATGCAGTACTGTTTGCAGCTTCTTAATGCAGGTTAAATGAAACCTTTTAATATTGGCAAATACTTTGTTTATTTTTCCCAGAGGATCTACAGCAACTATTTGGCCCTTCTCTAAATGCTGACATTACTGCTCATTTCAGAAATAAGGTCATGATTCTAAGATGCCTTTTGTATCACTTTTCAAGAAACAAATGGCACACCAGTGTGATTTTGGGTGTGTGGGCAAGTGGTTGCAGAGACCATCCACTCAAATTTTAGCTAATCACAATCTGTTCCCCTTCAGTAATGTCTTCATCATAAAAAGTAGCTCAAAGGAAAACACTGATGGTGGCTCCAGTCCTTGCTTGGGTTCTGCCTAAGATTTCTTTGGGACTCTCTAGGCCAGACCTTAACTTTGTTTTAAGGAAGCTCTGCTTATGCTATTAAAAAGTAAGATTCTTTTATATTATCCAGGTTTTGGGGGGATTTGTATGATTTTTGGGGTATGTGTGTGGGGTTTTTGTTGTTGGGTTTTTCTACTTTCTGGCTAGAAATTTTGGCCCGCTCTTTGGCATGTGTTCTTGTTCCAGCCAGGCTGCCAGACATCTGGAAATCCTGGACAGATGGCTAATACTCAGAGACTGATCAACACCACTGCAGGCTCAGACCACACAAGTGTCAGATCTCCTACATGTGCTTATCACCGAATGCCCGAGATACATCCAGAGATGCTGCTGTTTTCCATGCAGCCTTCAGGAATGCACAGGGCAAATCTGCTCAGTGTTCAGGCATGAAGAAGTAATTCTGTGCTTGAAAGCTTTCCTCCAACCTTTTTCAACCAGGATCAGTCAAATAAGAGAGCATTTTTCTGTGCAAACTGCCTGATGTTGATAATCTGTGCTGATTTCTGTTGGGTTTTGCAGTGTACCAATTAATTCCAGTCTGTTATGGCCTCAGAAATAGTGCTGGCAATAGCTGGGAGAAAGGAGTGTGTAACAGTTCAGTCATATTTTTAATTAAAATATCCAGGCTTTTCTCTTTTTTCCTGCTTTGTTGCAAAACCCAAATAAACCAGATAATCTATACTCTGACCTGCAGCCTTTCTGTGGCTAGAGACTGACATGAGATTGCACATGGAAATTGGATTTAGGTGCATGTCTCTAAGGGGGACGCTTCTCTTGCCTGGGGTCACTTCTGGCAGAGGTGGTGCTGGTGTGATCTGGACAGGCAGGAGGACAAGGCACATACAAGAGATGTTCTGCACATGAAAAATTCAGGCCTGTACTATTTCAGATACATCTGCTTCATAGGTGCTTTATTTGACCAAGCATGTTACACTGTGTGCACATGACACGTGTGTACACATGATACGTTTTCTCCCCAGTGTTCTCTCAGTTGCCTTTGCAGAATTTTTCCTAACTTGGAAGTTTGGCTGTAATCAGAATTTCTTCTTTGTTTTGTCTGTTTTTAACAGAAACTGCAAACTGAGTAACAGCAATTTTTCAATGGCTTGTGTGGATATCTTATATATTGATATCACAAGAAGGAGGAACGGCATGGGAATTGACCACAAAGAATCAGGTAACAGTGTTCTGTACCAGAAAATTATGGAAGCTGGGGTTTTCCTTGCAATTTAGGTAGCTCAAGGACATCTCAAACATTCAGGGCCTTTACTAAGGATGAGTAGCAGTGCTGCAACCACTCCTTGCTGTAATTGTTTTGTTCATACAGGAGCTAGGTCAATCAGCCAACCCAGCCTTCAGTAGTGAATTACCTCCTCATCTGCTTTGGTCACATTTTCAGATCTGAGACAGTAATCTATCAAATAGCAGAGTTCAGGGATTATTTTCTTGTTATATTAATGGCCTACATACACCATTTATTATATAACTTAATTTCTAAAATTGCTATTACACCTCTGTATGAAATTGAGTGCATGAATTTGGCAACTTCTCCAACAGCTTCTGTAAAATGTTGAACAATTTCAGTTGCGCTGATGTTCCCATCTCAACCAAAAAAAATGTTCCTGACAACAGTTTTTGGAGCCATTTATACCAGGGAAACAGCAGCTGGAGTATTCTGGAAGGTTTTATGCCACTGCTCCTTGTGGCCATCAAGGAGGATTGTCAAGGTTCCATTTAAATCGGTGTGGGATAAAAAGAGATGCATCTCAATGCTGCTGGTATAACTAGCATGCTGGTCACAGAGCTGCAAGCTGGCATCTTCCCAGAAACTGGTTCAAAATACAGTTTAATGGAAGAAGTTGAACATGGACATGGATCTATATAATCATGCTTTTTTTCTTTTAATGCTAAAATAGCAGAAGAATCAAAAGTCTCCAAGTTGAGACTGACTTCTGTGTTTGTTATCCACCCCTCTACAAATACATCTGTAGTTCCCTCCTGCATAAACATCAATACATGTACTAATTTGTAACAGCATGGTCAGGTATGACACCAGGAAAATTAGTTGTGCATAACCTTTTTGAATATGTGAATGTGCTTCAGAAATGTTAATGAAGGTTATATTTGTATGAAATAGATAAGTATTATGTGTCTTACTTGAATATAGGTATCCTACAATACAGAGTCTGTGTATATGAAGTCAGGTAAGATAAGGCAAAAAGGGAGTAAGTAGAATATAGGCTGTTCACGTGGCTGATAGAAAGAATAAATCTAGACCTAAGAATAGAAGGGAGTAAAACGAAGGTACATTGCAGAGGAGACAGTATGGTTTATTGTGCATGAACTCCCATACTACTTTAAGTAGGTTTGGGTCACCTTAGTTTCACAGGTATGTAAAATCTGAGTATTTGCAGTTAGCATTTCAGTGTGGGCAGAAGTCATTTATGTGGTGAGCTGACAGAATTCCACGAGCAAAAGTAATAGAAATGCAAATGAACCTTTGAGAAATTAAAGAGATTTGTTGATGGTTTCAGCAAACCAGATGTTGTGTTAAAACACAAAATACCCTCCATTTCTGCTGGCTCTGTGGCTGGCCCACTTCCAGCTGTAACCAGTACAGAAACTCTTGCTGTTGCTCTACAACACCAGCTTCTAACTTCCTCCATTATATGCTTCACATGAGTGTCACTTCTGGAGGAGAAAGTGTGTGTGGTACCAAAGGTGTTTTCCCTGCCTGCAGCTCGCAGTGACTGATAAAGTAATTTACTGAGCTGGCAGCTGCTGCTTTCAGATAACAATTCCTTTGCAAGCTCTTTTACAGGCAGGGTTGTAAGCAACCCCACCTGCAGCCTGAGTGGAGAGAAATTATACTTCACAATGTAATTGTAATATTCTGAAAAGGTCCTTTCCTGCAGCATCAATGAGCCAACATCCAGTTAAAAAAACCCAAAGCTTTCAACATCTCATCCTAAAATAATCTCCTTAAAGTGTATATTCAAACTGGGAGAGCCAGTTAAAGCACAAAGCAGCTATAACAGTTCCTTGTTGCTGGCATTCTGCAAACCAAATTGTGGTCTGGCTTCTTAATTAAGAATTAAATAGGTATTACTTCGAGGGTTTAAATACAATAATTAGTGTTAACATGCAGCCCCTCTTTCCATTGGCTGTGGTAGTGGGTTATTAGTAAGATGTGATCAAACAGCACCTGAAGAGGCTGTACTGCAGCACATGGTTTCTGCAGGGGACTTTTGTTTGTGAAGGGGCATAGCAGAGTTCTATTACAGCAGAGAAATGTTTTGGCACTTTCCCTTCCTACACACTTCAGCTGTTTGGTTTTCATTCAGTTGAAACAAAATTACTGGTGCAGAATTAATGGCTATGGCTGAAAAACGGCCTTCTCACCTGCAAAAGGAGGGCTGAGGATTCATACCCACCACAGGCTTTGCAGAAGGGAAGCAATACTTCAAATAAACTCACTTCTGTGATAAGGTGATACTTGGTAATGGGGTTATCGTTATAGTGCTGCAGACTGAAATAGCAAACTGTTTAAGCAGTTCTGCATTTGAGCTTTTGGTTTAGGTCCATGTCTCAAAATACAAGGTTTAAATGACCCAATTCAGTTGCCGATAGGAACTCGTTTTTCTCTTCCGGTGGATTGTTTTCCTTGAAGCTCAATATGTTGCTGTGTGTGTGACTTGGTTTCTACTTAATATTTGAGGCAGCAGAAATTGAGGCTGATATTATATCAGTTTAATTGTACAATATCTTAAAATCAGTTGTTGCTGTACCAGTTTGCCTCCCGATGCCAGGCTGTTAGATAGGCTGATGTCTGATACCAGGAGTCCTCCATCACTGAGGCTATCACCCATCTATAACCCAGCCCGGGCTTAACCTATACGGAAACACTAAATGAGCTCTTGTGTGTTATGTACAAATAAAACCTTGCCTTTTGGTCTTTGAAGGCCAGATGGTTTCTAAGTGAGCATTCTAGATGGCTGCTGTGTAAATGAAAAACGTTAACTAACACTAACCCAGCACATACACATGTGGCCTTGCTGCCAAAAGAAACAGAGATAGTGTTATGCTTAAAGAATGTAGTTCACTATGGAGCAGTGACTATGAATCTCCCTCCTATAAACACCTTCTCCTTGCAGGAATGTGTTTGCAAGCCTTTGTGGAAGCTTTCTTCTGTCTGGCTCAGAAGAAATATAAGTCCCTCCCACTCCACCAGCAAGTGACATTGCTGATTGATTTCTGTGAGTATCAGCTCGCTGTCCTGGATGAAAAGCGCCGAGCAATTTGCCACGCATACGGACCTCACCTCACAGCAGCTGCACATGCATCCCTCCTGGGTCGCTCTGCCTCAGCTAGTAAACTTTCAGATTATAGAAATCATCGTTAGTAACAGTGCTAATTCACCAGCACAGAACTGAGATTTAATCCCCAGGTACGTGCATGTACTGCGGGAGGAGAGACTGACTCCTGAATCTCTTCAGCTGATAGCCACAGTTATTTATTTCAGCTTTTCTTATTTATGCTCTTCAAAAAGCCTCCTGCAAGCTCCCATTCTGAAGTAACAACCCTGGCAATGGCTGTTTATTGACAGCTCTGTTGGACCTGCAGCATACCTCACGTGGCAAACTGTGCGTTCATCCCAAGTATGTAGAAAACCACGTTTGAAGACAAGGACCAAAATACAGTGGGATGATAACCAGCATCACGGAGCTGCAGTGACTGAGAGGTACCCTCGTGTCAAAGGAGTTACATTGCTCTGTATGCACTGAATGTATTATGGACACCAAGTAAGGAGCTGCAGTCTCAAATACCAGTTGCAGACTTTGGAAAACTGAAACCTGGAGTTAGGTTTGTGGTCAGACTTCAGGCTTTGACCCCCTTCTTTCGGTCACTTGGACTGTACATGTTGGAATCAATACAGATTTGGTCATTGACTTTGTACTTCTTTTCTAAAATCGGTCTTAAAGCACTGAAATGATATTTTGGCTTCTACTCTTTGTACATGTCTCTGCCATGACAAGTACTGTTAATTTTCTAAAGAAAAACTAAAGATATTTATCCTTTTGCTTCCATAGAACCGATAAGCTCACACTTACAGGAAAAATGTACTTCATTAAGTCAGATTCAGTGAACCAAGAGGTGGTTTTGTCTTCAGGTACTAAGCACTGCTTCTGCAAATAGCTTTACAGTGTAAAGAGTTCATTTAAGTTCCAGTGAAACCAATCCTGTCACTGACTTTAGGCTGAGCTATTGTATTCTAGGTTTGCTGATTTTTTGCCTTTTGCATGTTTGGTGCCCTCTCTGGACCTGCAGTAACATCTAGAGCAGATTTTTTCTCTTTGCACATAGTCTTCATTTTTTTTCCCTTAAATAACTGTATAATTCTGTAAAAATGAGATCTGTATTATTTAACAGGATATTTTGTCAGGAATGCTGGGCTATACTGCAGTTGTACAGAAGTAGTCTTTATTTTTCAAGGAATGAGCCATGACATTGATAATCACACTCTTTGGAGGGGAGGCTGAGCACAATGTGACACTGGCTGGAAGGACAGGAATAACTCAGAACTTCAGGGCTGTTCAGTCAAATCCTTTTCAGTCTCATTTTATTACAAGAATGTATGTTTACATCCGAGTTTGGTTTTCCTCCTTTGCTCTATTCTTTAATGTTAATGAGTCTGCTTATGTTCCAGTGTCCCTCATGCTGTCAGGAATCACAGATGGCACAGGCATTTAGCTTTGGATTGAGAAAATTAACCTGAGCTCGAGGTCGCAACGTTCCCAATGGCTGGTGTGTCAGAGGAGTTGCAGGAAGCACACTGCCAGTGTGAGGAAGCCCACCCACTTAATGCCATGGACTAAATGCACACACGGTATCGAGTGAGTTGTTACTTCAGGAGAAGTTTAGAGTTTCTTTCTTGATTTTTCTATTAAGCAGCATGGCAATACAATGCAGAAAGCAAGCTGAGCCCACAAGAAAGGAATACCCAGCATGTGCTAATACCAGATGTGGGTGTCCCTTCTTCTTTTTGTCTTTTCTGTAACACCAATGAAAGCAGCAGTAGATGATCTTTCTCAGTTCAATGGCTAGACTGCTTCACATTTTATGTATTGTGCATAAGAGGACAATTGCAGCCTAATGCCACTGCCCTCAGCCTGGTTTAAGTTTCGTAAAGATTATTGCAGTATGAAGATAAAATGCCAAACTCTAAGGTCTGGCATCTGTCAGAACAAATGAAGCTGAAAGGGCCATTTTTTTTTCACACTTTCATTGTAATATATTTGAAGACATTCACAAGTTGAAAAATGGTTACTTCTTACTTGGGGACATCTGACATTTGTCTTGCGATTGGCAGTGTGTTACTAGAAAATAGCTTACAGTTTCTCTCATCCTGTGATTGATGTCCTGTAAAGACAGAGTTGCAGAGGAGTCGGATTTGAAATGCTACAACTGTAAATGCCTTTCCTTACAGCTTTCTTTAGTATGATCTATGGCCTAAAATACCCAAGTTTTGCTATTGTATATATTACCCTTATCTCAGTGGAATAAATTAATTATTGTATATAATTAACACTAATAAGATCTCTCTCTATTTTGGAGATCTTTATATTCTCTGGATCTAACAGATTCTTACAGCCTGCTGCATACACAGGCTGGCTGCAGTTTGCCCTATTTATTTCCCCTTTCAAATATGAAGGGTCCCTTGTAGAATAGTCAAAATATTCAGTTAGATGTCTCTAGTAATCCAGTGTTCATGTACTTATATAATTGGAAAACTGAATGCCATATTATTCTCAGGGGAGGGGGGAGATAAAACAGGAATGTACTTTAGAGACTTAATGACAAAGTCACATTTCTCTTTCCTCCCATCTAATGCAATTTCCTCTGAATGTGATTTAACATCCAGAGTAATTTCACATAGCCTTTAAGTCACCAGTCTGTACACACACACCAGAAAAATGACCAGAGACACTTTATTCAGAACAGGAAGGCTAATGCACTATAATCTATTACTTGTGAGGTACCTTTTTAGCTAAAGAAACAATACATGGAAGGTAGTACGTGTTGTTTTTTAATAGTACTTTTCTATATATTCTTTGCAGGGAATACAACAGCACTCACTATGCTATTCATGACATATGATATGGACATTGCACACCTGTGCTATCTTTCTCGTTATCAGACACACTGGACCTGGTATGCCTCTGGGTGTAATTCAGAGTAAAACACTTCATCATCTAAGGAAGATTTGAGGCAAGTGAGTCCAGAATTTCAATCCAGACATCCCCTTTCCCTGCAGGCTTGTATCCAGCCTGAACGTGCTCAAACTCACTCGGTGATTCCTTGTTTGGTTTGTCTTTCTCTGCATAAGGTTGTTGTAGGCTAAAACAGCTGAAATTTATCTTCTGCCGCATCTGACTGGGCTCTTGACACTTAACTGCCCTCTGCCCAGCTCTCCCTAATACAGCTGTGTACCTTGGGAATATTTAATGTGCACAAGCAGATCACTTCACTTGCCACATACTTGTAGCTGCTTTCTTTTCATTTAAAACACAGCTGGAAAGGGAGGGCCTCAGCTAATTGCACAGATTATGCTCAGGTGAGAGACCGAAGTCCACCTCCTTCTGCATTGGTCCTCTCAGCTGCAGCTCCCACCCCCATGCTCTGCAGGTGATCCCCATTTTCTTGCTTTGCTCCTCTGATTGCATCAGTCTTGTGTTCAGCTCGCTGCTGGGAGGTCAAAGCCTGTTTGGAAACTCCTCATGATGAAGAAGGATTTAGTTCTCCTCCTGGCTGAGCCTCCTGCAGTTCACTGGACAGGGTAGGTGCAAATCCTCGTGCTCTGGGTGCCCAATTTGGAAGGGGCTGGAACCTCTGTGGTGATTTTGGGAGGTCACAAGGGCATTGCTTCTCCAGTGCTGGGTGTGGGAGCCCTTGAGGGCTGTGCTAGGGTTGTAGGAAGAGCTGCTGCAGGAGTAGCTGCCAGTTGGGCCCTAACTGGTGCCTCAACTCTGCACTTGCTTACTATGGCGTGAATTATTTTCATAGTCACCATCACAGCTTCTTGTTTGTAGCCACCACTGTGTCTGACCTCATTCAGATCTCTGTCTGATGGACAGTGGCAATCTGCTGCTAAATATTACCCCATTCCCTCTGATTTGTTTTCTTTTGATTGTGCTTTGCTGTGTTTCCTCCTGATTCCACAGTTTTGCTTCTCAGCTTGCCTTAATAAACTGGTATGGTCAACTTGTCCAAATCCATTAGTTCAGCTCCCTGTGTTGCTGTACAACTGTTTCTGTTGTGCAGTGTTCCTTTTTGAAGGTGAATCTATCCTGCACCGTCTCTCCGAGGTGTTGCCATGCATCAGACTTTGCTGAGTCGATGCATCAGTTTGAGCTTTTCTGTGTTGGTGGCTGCAGGATTGATCTCTGTGGTGGTCTCAGGTGGGTGCTGGCCTGCCAGCCCCTCTCCTCTCAGCCCCACTTCAGCTTCACAGAGCAGAAACATGCAATCAAAGGGGCACTAAATTGCAACTCAGTCAGATCCAGCCCTA
Source organism: Coracopsis vasa (assembly GCA_026283785.1). Classification (NCBI taxonomy): domain Eukaryota; kingdom Metazoa; phylum Chordata; class Aves; order Psittaciformes; family Psittacidae; genus Coracopsis; species Coracopsis vasa. The sequence goes on along the minus strand of JANHGB010050465.1, from coordinate 44,481 downwards.
CCAGATAGAGCCCCATGGGCTTCCTTGGAGAATCCCCATGAGCAATGGCCATGCAGGGTGGCGAGGGAAGCGGTGGCAGGGATGTTGTAGAGTCCTGAGTAAAGAGGTTCCTTTTCATAACAATTGCTGTTGCTCATTGTCAAAGAGGAGGAATTGTGGGTCCTGCCTGGGCTTTATGCTGTTAGTGCCTGATGAGCATGCCGAGGTGCTGCTGTGCAGTTTGAAATGAGGAGATGAGGTTGAAGTAATGGGCACATCTGTTGTGAGTTGTGCTTTCTTCTGTTTCTGATCTCCACCATCCACAGGGGATGGATCAAAGCCTCCCAAAGCAGGGAGCTGTGTATGGCATCACCCGGTAGGGTGGGCAGGGGGATCCTCTCCTTTCCAAGGTCCTTACAAGTGCTGGGAGTCGGGGCTGTGCTTACCATGGGCTTTACTAATATCATTCAATGACTATTAAATGGCCCCAAGTTCAGTAGCAATTAATAAGTATTGTTAAGAAGTGCATCAGTACCAAGCCCTGGATGGGTTATGCTGAGATGGTGTAGATGTGGAGATGAAGAGTGTGGGTCTTGCCTGCTCCCCCAGCAGCTGGGTGGGAGCACAGGCAGGGGAGCAGCAGGGCCCCTCGGATCACAGCAGGCTGGAAGAGCCCATGAGCTTTAGTGGAACATAAACAGATCTTTAGAAGAGTGATCTTTCTTCTCTTCTCCTTCCCTCTGCTCACCCCTTGCCCTCTGTTCTGATCAAAGAGCTTCACTCCGTTTATTTGACTTGAAACTCTTGTTCTTGCAGCTTTAAACTTTGCAGTTTTACCTTTGCTTTTCCCTTTTATCTTGTTGCTTTTTCCTCCCTTATTGTCACGATGGATGGGAGATCTGAACTCTCTCACCTTCCCTCTCCTGATCCTGGGGTTTTTTGGTGTTATCAAGTTAGATCATTGAACTCTATGGTTCTCATTGATGTTGCTGTTTGAGCGAGAGTTGCTTTGCAGGGAAGTTTTGTCTGAAGAACCAGGATCTTCCCGCAGCAGCCCAGCTCCCCAGTGCGTAG
>JANHGB010050465.1:23102-39206 GCA_026283785.1 Coracopsis vasa | reverse complement strand
GGTGCGAGTCCTTTGGCTGTGCAGGTGAGCACTGGAAGGTTAAAACCAAGCGGAGTTTCTTGCTGGAGCACTTGGCATGTGTGTGTTCTCTTCACTGTGGTGTCCACATGGTCCTAGGCTGGTCCTTGCTGCAGTGGGACCAGGTTGGAGCATCCAACCGTCTCCATCCCAGCCTGGCTGCGGGCCCAGCATCGCTGGTCCTTTCTGTGGGATGTGGAAGAGCGTGGGCAGTCAACAGACATGGATGAAATAAAGTTGTGAACAGCAGCAGGAGCTGAAATAGCAGCATCAATAGCAGCTCCCAGATAATGATCTAATTAGCACAAACAACGAGTTTCCACTAATGACTCTTGTTCTTCCAGCCCCTTCCTTTCTGCTCGCCTGTCATTATTGACTCCTCTGGCAGGGAGCAGCTCCTCTCCCGTCTCCAGGGCCCAGGCTTTGGAGTGTTGTTTACTGGCTGGCTTTGAATTACTTCCCCAGAGGATGTTTGCTCTGGAGCTTTGGCTCTTGTGCGTGGGACGCTGCGTGCGGAACAGGGAAGGACGGGAATTGGCTCTTTGGCTTTCGGAGCTTGCTGGAGGCCTTGGGAAAGTTGTGCTCTGCTGTGTGTCCCTGGCTGTAAAAACAAGGCTGCTGACGTTCACTCAGTGCTATGGAGGGCGGGGCGACTGCGTGTGAAGGGCTTGGGAAGATGTGAGTGAAAGATGCTTGACAGGAGCAAAGATGAGGGGTGGTTATGGGAGCAGCAGAAACAAGCTGTTGCTGCCTGTGCTGCGCGCCTCCTCTCTGCGCATCCCTGCCTCTCTCCCACCGAAACAGGCTCTTTCATGCTGCTAAAGCCCCAGCTAAGGATGTTTCATGCAAATCAAGGTGTTCTTTATTAACCAACCCCTCCTTGCACAGCTTTCGGGTGCCCTGAGTGTTGAATTTCTGTGCTTCCTGAGCTGTTTAATTTCTCTCTCCCAACCTTCAAAATCAACCAGGTTAAACCTGGAGGCTCAGGAGCTTCCCGGCCCCGTTGGGAACACCAGGGACCACGGAGGATGCTCAGGGCTCTTGCAGCCATGGTGGGAAGGGCAGCAGGAGCAGTTGCTGCCACCTGGACACTGGGAATTGCTGCTGCCATTGCTGACCTTGAGGTGGTGCAGGGAGCAGTGTGAGCTCAGGAGAGGTTGCTTGCACCCTGGGCATGGGCACCACGGGTTCTCTGGTCTGGCTCCCCATGGTGCTGGACACCAGCAGACCCCAGTGCCCAGCCTGGGTCTGGAGCCACCACCACAGAGCTGCTGCCTGACACGGCAATAGCCATGGATGCTCTCCTCATCCCGAGCCGTGATGCTGCAGCCAGCCCGTCTTCCCCTCTCCCAGAGGAGCTCATTATGGTGATGTTAATGAGGCAGAGGTGCTGATGCTGCCTGGGATTTAATGACTCCTCCAAGTTTCCTGCTGTTGCAGACGGCAGAAGGGTCGGCTGGAGGCAGAGGTGGGTGCAGGCAGCAGTGGATCTGTCTGTTGCTGCAGCCTCGTGCAGCCCCAGCACTGCCATTGGGGCAGCTCGGTGGGGCAGTGTGTCCAGGCAGTGGGAATGGGCTGGAGAGAAGGGTATTCCTGGGATGGCCGGGATGGGCTGGTGCCAGGATTCAGCCTGGGACAAGGCGGCTCCGTCTGGGGTGACAGGGAAGAAATACTTGTGTGCATGTGGCCAGTGTGTACCGGGATGCTCTAAGAACTAGAAATGACTTGAGCAGAGGTGCTGGAGCACTTGTGTAAAATATCTAAATAAATCTTTAATATTTCTAATTGCAAATGTACATAAATTGCACGGCCACATCATTGCTTTGAACACCAACAACTTTCTCTGTACATTATTACATAGTTTAAAAGGAGCTGAAGGAGGTTCAGCAAACACTTCCACTTTGTTTTTTAAACATACTTACAAAAGAAGATTTGTTTTTCTTTATAAGAGGATATAAAACATAGTGACTGCTTATCAGGAACGAGTATCAGCCTAAGCAGATATACAGAAAGAGGTATATCTTAAGACACAGTGATGTATGATAAAGGAATATGTGAGCATGGAGGCTGCACTCTGGGGTACTGGTAGCTGATGCAGAACCGCATGGCATTTACAGCAGTGTCAGAGCTCCGGTGTCTGTGGAAGTCAATGCTTGCACGTGACACCCTCTTCCCAAGCATGGTTGTTCTGGATGTTGTGCAACGCCCCCGAGGTTGGATTTGGTTTGTAAAGCCCAGGAGCTGTGTGTTGATGTGCTGCTCTGTCCTGCCTCTCCCCCATGCGTCACGCTCCCCATGGGAGGAGAAGGCGGCAGCAGTTACCTGTGTGGGGCAGGGACCACAAAGCCAAGCCTCAGGCTCAGCAGCCAGAGACCTACTTGGAGATGGGAGATGCCCCTTCCCGTGGCTACTTAAGGGATCTTGTGGTGGCCATGAGGCCACGTGCTCTGCCCCATGCCAGGTCCCAGTGGGTCAGGCTGGGATTGCTCTGAGTGCTGATCCCAACAGTGGCTCAGGTGGGAAGGGGGATACTGGGGGGAGCTCACCCAAGGGACAGTTGTTCCCTTTGGACTTTCTGCCTCTCTTCCTCCAGGCAAAGCTATGTGTTATGGACAGAGCAGTGACCAGGCTGGACGCTGCTGGTGACAGTGCTGCCGACAGAGCATCTCCTGGGGGTCACAGGGTGCAATGAGCCCTTTGCAGGTCAAACCCATGGACCACACTGTGGCTGTCCTGGGTGAACACATCAGAGCATTTCCCATCTCCTGTAATAAGAAGTTCTCTCCTTGTTCGCCACAGAGCAGACCTCAGTGTTTCCTATTGCATCTGGGTATGGGTATTGGTAACAGGGAAAAGCTGAGAGCGCTCTGAACTTTGGGAATGATTGATTATGTGTCAGCTGCTTTCCTAGGAGAGCCTGTGATGCCTTGCTTAGGGCCAGCAAGTCCCTTTGCCCTTTAGGAATATTTGTAGTAGCAGGACCAGTGTCCTGCCCCCTGCAGCAGCCTATGGGGCTGGCTGCCAGCCCCAAGGATTCAGCATGTTCTCACAGTGCAATCAGTGCTTTACAACTGCAGAAGCAGGAAACAAACCCAGTCAGACTCAAATGACAGTGCAGTGATGCAGGACTCTTTGGATGGCAGCAGGATTTGCTTAAACTGGTGCAAAAGGGGCTGGTGACTACACTGTAGTATTTATCAGTTGGCATGGGGAAGGACTTGGGTCCCTCCGATCTTTTGGCACTGAAGCCATAATCCCTGTCCAAAATGATGACACTTACAGCCTGCAGAGACCGTGGGATACTGGGCAGCCCATTCCATCCCCTTTACATGAAACTTTGCTCATTTTTGACAAGCATTCACTACAGTTTAACAGAACCCCAAATCAAAACTCTTAACACAGAATCCTTGAGGTGGGCCAGGCCCAAATCTGGATCCCTGGCTTCTCTCCCTGCCCCTTCCCTCAGATCCCCAAGGGAGGAGGCTGAAATCATAAACCTGTGTGTGTGGATCCAGATTTGCTAGCTGGAGTCCCCCCTCTCCAAAACAGCAGTGAGATACAGCCAAATCCTGCCCGAACAAGCAGCACCAGCAGTTACTATGTACACCTGGTAGTGAGATAGATACGGTACAGTCAACACTGAGAACATTTACCAAGAAAGAGTAAGACTTGTATCAAGATAAAAATCTGAGCGTGTTTGGGTCTCATCCACACTCGGACGCAGTTGCACTGGAACAGCCTCTTACTGGAGGAAGCACAAGAACGAGAAAGGAGCCGGAGCCGCTCAGGGAACGATCCGGATGGAGCTTTGCTCCGGAGCTGCAAACACCACTCGGGATTGCCTCTGGTATTGCTGTGCTCGTGTGCACACACCCCCCCCACATACATGTACAGTCCATAAACAGAAACACAAGGTGAAGTAACAGAACTGAGCCTGGAGCTGCAAACCTACCCCAGAACCTGCTCAGGAGGGGGTCCCGGTTAGGTCCAGCTGTTGATAGGCGCAGGGAAGGAGATGGGAGGGCATGGGGAGGAACAGTAGGGATCTGCTGTAAGGAGACTTTGTCCTGATGGGAATTTGTTTTCATACTGGCTCAGGACACTGAGCCCCAGCTCCAGAAAGGGCCGGCACTGGAGCTGCTAAGGTTCTAATGGCTCGCTGTGGCAGGATTTGAGGGTTCCTGCTGCTTCAGCAGAACAGTGTGTGTGCAAGTCTGAGTTAACCGGGAGTTTGTGGCAGATGGGGTGGGGGGAGCAGCACCTTGGCTTGTGGGTCAGGAGATTGAATTGTACGGTGCTGAGCTCCAGGACTAAGCAATCGTTTTGTGGGTGTTTCTCTTTCCCACTGACTGCATCCCAACATTGCATCCGTGTATGAATGGAAACGCACCGCCCCCCCGGGCCCTGCTGGCGTTTCCATTCCTCGTGTTCTTTCTCTCTTGGAAAACTCCCGTCTCTGCAACACAAGTATTTGGAACTCAGACCCCATCAGCTCTAAGCGTACATCTCAGGGCAACAGTGGCTTAAAACAGTCTAAGTTTTGCAGGGTTGTTACCATGTGTTTGAGACAATGGCAGATATAAGTGTACGTACCCAGCGGTTCACAGTACCCTGTGTGCTCCTAACCTGCCTGGATCCTTCTCCAGTTGTGACCTTGTCAGGTTTGTGAGGTTCTTCCAAGCCATCTGTGCTAGTCTCCACAACTCCTCTGTCATAAACACTTATTCCTGCTCTCTGGGGAGCTCCGGCTGGGGTCTGCGGTGACCGCACCGCGCTGCGGGTGTTGGCGGGGGGTGCGCAGACCTCAGTGCACCGCGTCCTCTCCTCCAGGGACCAAACCGCACCCGGCTCGGCCCAGGGCTTCCCGGGAACACAAAAACGTTTAGGAACAAAAGGCATCATCTTTAGCTGTGAAACAAGTGCGTGTGGTGAATGCTGTGAATGAGCCTGCGGGGCAGCGTGGCAATGCAGAGCTTACTGGCAAAGTGTCCTGCTCAGGCAGCCTAGGTGGGGTGAGGCTGGAGACGGTACCTGAGCTGTGCAGAGCTCAGGGAGCATCCTAGTCCCTTTGTACATTTACACATGGCAGGAGGAGCTAGGACAGGCGTTGAGCAGTGTGATAAACCTTAGTGGGAGGAACAGGCAGAGGTCCTGTACACTGTACACTGTCATCCGTATCTCAGAGAGAGCTCTGCGGCTCTTGGTTACGAGTGACCTGCTCTGAGAGTGGGAGTCATGAAGTGCTACCTTAGAACAACCACAACCCAACAAACACACCGTGGCGGCGCGATCCCCCGTTAAGGAGGTGACCCCTCCGCTGAGCACAACGGGAATGTGCCGGGATCTGCGTCTCAGCAGCTGGGAAAGTCTAATCCTGGCTTATGCCTGCACAGTGCTCCTGACAAGGGGCCTTTCGGTGGTGGCTGCTGTTCTTGGTGGTTACTCCCTTATGACCATGTTTTACATTCTTCGAGCCGGTTAATTTCCATGCAGTGCTCATTCCCAATTTAAAGAGGACAGTATTCCAGAAAATGGGATCTTTTTTTTTCTAATGCATACTGTGAAAGAAAAGAAATACAATTACCGATCTTCATGGTTCTTCAGGGCTTTTTTTTTCTCTTCTTTGTCTGTTTTTCTCCCCAGAAACAGTAAAAATCTCTGCACAGAGCATTACACCCCCATACGAACCCTCCGGCACACAAGAAGCTGGCGAGTTCACACAGCCCCTCACTCCCCCTCTACCACACCGGGCACAGGAAATCCAGCCCCTGCACCTCATTCACAGCTCGGGACCAAGCTCAGGCAACATTTATTTGTTCTGTGGCTAGAAGTGTGTCTGGGAGGACAGGACCAGAGCGCCCCGGGGCTGTTGCTTACACAGGCTCTTCCCCATTACTTGTGCGAGCAGAAGCTGTAGAGAGGCATCAAGTCCCTGTTCAGGTGCCAGCTCCTCCCTCCACTTTCATGCCAGAGCCTTGGGCTTGCTCTGCTCCCCCGGGCTGCCCAGGGACCCCCAGCAATGCCCTTCTGGCTGCCCTGCAGCACCCCTTTGGCTGCCCCAGCAACCAGCCTGTGCCCTGCCCTCTCATCTGCACTGTGCTCCCTCTCTGCTGGAGTTAATTCAACACTAATCCTCCTGCAAATGCCCCTGTGGACAGCCAGTGGCCTCACAAAAGCCATGTAAGGAGGCTGGGCTGGACTCGGGGCTTGCTTTGGGAGAGGGCTGTGATCCCAGGGGAGTCACAGGAGGAGCGGGTGCTGCATCCCTCATACAGCTACATCCAGCAGCACCCTTTAACTGGACTTTACTGGGCCCCTGCCTGCTGCAGGCTCTGCCCAGCTCCCTTTGTGTCGCTTACTGCAATGACAAGGACATTACTCCTTGCTGGGAGGGGTGAGGTATCCTTTGGGCAGTTTAGAAGGAAAAAAAGGTGACTTTTGTTTAAACATTAAACACTGATTGAAATCCAACAGTGACAGCAATGCTCAGATATATGTTATTTCCTTATGCCACTCATCTCACACTCGATCTTTCCGTCCCCTCAATGTGCTGGCATTAGCATCTCCCACAGAGGCTCAGTCAAGCGCCGTCCGCAGTAAGGAGCGGGGTCCTCAGGGGGAGCAGCCGTTCTCTGAAGCTCACGCCTGCTGCTGCACGGTCTCTGTGGCCTCCTCCTGCGGCTCCCTCCGCGGGTTAACAATTACTGCTGTTTCTGAATTCGCCATTCTCTGTAATCTGCAATTTAGTTGGGTTTGTGGGGGAGATCCCATTACGTGTCTGCATGCTGTACCTCTCTTTGAGCTGAGTAAGGGCACTCATTAACCGTGCGTTGGCAGCATCCAGGGAAGCAATGCGTTTCTCCTGCAAGCAAAGGGGTAGAGGGGAAGAGTCAGTGGGGACGCATTGGAGACACGTCCCTCTGTGATGCCTCTCGGACCGGGACCTTTCTCTTTGGCATCCTGAGGTTTTTTAGGGGTTTTTAAGTGCTACAGAGCATTCCTGGAAATCCCCTGCTTTAGCAGGGACACAAATGGGCTTTGCCTGTGCAATGTGAGCTGAATTCCTGTCAGCACCCTGAGGAAAATGGAGGTAACACAGTTTAATTTCTCCCTTACACAGAAACTCATTGTACTGTTTGCTCTAAGAGCAGCTGTTAAAAGGTGGTAAGATTCCTTTTCTAAACTCAAGCTTTCCCAAGACTCCCATTCCTTCAGTGTTTAATTGACTTTGTTACCATAAATTAATAGTTTAAATGACTTGTGCTCTCCCAGGATGGCTTTGATGGCAACTCCCACCCATTGCAGTATTGCAAGGATGGGAGCAAGAGCTTCTGTGTTGCAGCCTGGTTTTGCTACTCCTATTCTTTGCCAGTGTCATCATCCTCCTCTGGCTGCTGCCAGCAGAAGGGAACAGAATCAACTCAAGAGTAGTGCTTCTGTGTAACTTTGAAGGTCCCTCATGTATGAACATGTCCAACATTATTGTACAGCCTTAGATGATAAAAAGAGACCCATGCAGGATGTGCAGGCCCATGGTAAGAGCCTCACATGTAACACAGTGTGGCAGGAGGCAGCACAACGGCTCGAGAGGTGCTGTTTGCACAGCTCCCACCTTACAGACCCCCTGTATGTGCCAGGCTCCAGGGAACACACTACAGAAAAAGTGATTCTTGTAACAAAGTTACCGCTGCCTCAGCTCCCTTTTAATTAGCTGCACGGTGAATTAGTCATGAGCAGTGACGCCCAAGTGATTAATAGGGTTGTTAAGAGTAAGCCTAGAATATAGTATCACCTAGCCCCAACTCGGAGGAAGGCCAGCCTGCTGAGAGGATGCCTAAACAAATCACAGGGTGTATTTTCAGGTTCTCTTTTCCAAGCCTGGTGTTTTAACCCATCACCTGATGCTCCTCTGCTAGTGCAACCCAGAGCAGTAACTGAGCTTCCCGATCCTCCAAACCACAACCCAAAGGCTGAATAAACCACGTTCCCTTTGCTCTGACCATGGTCTGTGTTCCCTGTACCCAGGTCCTGCGATCATTACTGGAACATGAAGCACCAAGCAAAGCTCTGAGTGCCTCAGGACATGATCCTTCCACAAACTGAATTGTGGGCATGATCCTTGCACAAGGTGCCACCCTCCACATCCTCCGTGTCACCTCCCAAGCTCCGGGGTTGGAAACAAACCCACTGAATGAATGTGGATGCTGTGACAATAAACCAGTAACTGCTGAGCCCGGCTCTGACCCTGGCTGCAGCGTGGTGCTGACTCACCCAGTGCAGCCTCGCCATGCCTGAGCTGGCCCTGCTGCATGGCAGGGGCTGCATGGTGGCAGAGTCACCCTGCAAAGTGCTGCAGCCCCTGGCAGTGGGACTCACCTGTGCATCGATTATCTTCTGCTTGGAATCCACAGCAGCCTGCATTTCTGCATGGTCCTTCTTTAACTCCTCCTCAACTGACATCAGCCTGGTCAGACAGACAGGAAAAAGCATTACACGTGTTGAGCTCTGCTAAGCCCAGGTATTAGCCTCATACACACCTGAATGAGCCACCCAGAGTGAATGATACAAATCATGTCCCCATTTAGGCCCTGCAACTAAGGAAGTAAAGGGGTGATGTACATCTCTGAAGCACGCAGGAAGAGATGGGAACTCTCTCTCGGAGAGGGACTCTTCATCAGGGATTGTAGTGATGGGATGAGGGGCAATGGGTTCAGACTTAAACGGGAGATTTACTTTGGATATGATGAAGGAATTCTTCTTTGTGAGAGTGGTGAGGCGCTAGAACAGGTTTTCCAAGGAAGCTGAGAATGTTCCATCCCTGGCAGTGTTTAAGGTCAGGCTGGATGGGGCTTGGAGAAACCTGGAGTAGTTGAAGGTGGCCTGGCCCATGGCAGGGGGTTGGAGCTGGATGATCTTAAGGTCCTTTCCAACCCAAACCATTCCATGATTCTATGACCTGCAGTTGTGAATTTGAGCACAAAGGCACACAGTCATTGGCACTTTACACACAAACCAATACTTTAGAGCCAGTCTTTTTTCTGGCTCTTCTCTAGAGCTCTCTACAGCACTGGGCCAAAGCTTAAGTGATAGAGAATGGTGAGGGCTGACCCATTTACGATGGTTCATTACTAGCACTAGGTTGGCTTGGCTCAGGTGAAGGCTGCACTGAACATTCTGTGTCCTGGACAAATGTAAACACCACATCCCACTGGGTGGAAGAGATTTATAGCCAGGAGTAATGGGATGGTGATGAGAGCTTCAGCTAAACACCAGGAGAAGAACATTTTGATCATCACATCTATTGCTCATCGGACAGAGGAGCAAACCTGCCAGATCCTCTGGGAACTGGGGCAGGCTGCCAGCAATCTCCTCGTGAAGTTTGCCTTTGTGAATCAGGGAAATGTCAGGGTTCTCCTTGTCCAGGTAACACTGATGGGTGGGAGGGAACCCAAAGAGTCGGGGCTTTAAACTGCCCCTGGGAGCGTACCTGCTGATGATGCCCTTCATTTGGATCTCCTTATCCTCCTGCTGCCTCCGGAGCCGCTCCTCGCTCTCCTCCAGCCTGGCCTGGTATTCCAGCATCAGCTTCTGCGTCGTCTCCTCCTGGCATTTGAAGCGAGTCTCGTATTCCTCCAGCTTCTTGTTGGAAATGCGCAGCTTGTCCTGCAGCACCACCAGGTCCTGCTGGTACTACAGCACGCCAGGACAGACACAGGAGGAGAGAACACATGTGCCATGTTACCCAGTGGGGTTTTGCCCTTGCCAGGGTTTCCCCATCGCCCCCTTATGCCCCTCTCCTTGCACAGGACTAGCTGCAAACCCGTGTGGGACAGCCCTGCTTGCCGACACCTCCTCTTCCGTCTTCTCCACTGTGCTAGGAGCGACGCCGCGTCCGCTGGCGGGCGGTCACTGCCAGGTTCAGAGAATGGGATGTTAGCAGAGTCTGGCATTTCACAGGGGATGCAGGTTAGAGCGAGCGAGAGGCAAACGAATGCAGCCAGCACCGACCGCACGCCCAGGGCACCGCGCTGAGCACAGGCACTGGTGGGATTCTGGGTTTACACAGGAGCTCTCCATCACAGTGACAAATGTGGGTGCTTTGGACATGCTGGAAGCCAAGAACGAGCTGTCGGTGCTGCCTGTGTCCGGCCAGGAACCAGGCTCTGCTGTCTTGGCACAAAGAGTCCACCCTTATCAAGGTGAGGGCAACTCACTGTATTGAGCGGGGCAGTGAACACCACTACCTTCTGGGGCCCAGCATGTTAAACACAATCAGATGTCAAACCCAGATTCAACCCAGGAAGAGCTGCTGCATGAAGCCAAGATCCCCCGGTTGTTCTGTTCATTCAGATGAAGCTAAAATCAGCAGCAGAAGAATCACATAAAGCAATTAAAACATGAAGAGCCTTTAACTCGGTCGAGCCGGTTCAGCTCCTGCAGAAGCTCAGCAGTCGCTGCAAGTTGCTTTGCTAAAGGAAAATCCAGCTGCAAAAGCCCCAACCTAACACAAAGACTTTAATTTAAAGAATTAGCTTTGGAAATAGTCCTGAAGCCAGCCCCTGAGCTGGCACAACCTCAGGATACTGAACACACTGCTGCTAATGTGACAAGCTGCTTTTAGAGGCAGATACAGGAAAAGACTTCATCTGAGTCATGAAGTCTGTTACTGAGCTCCAAGTGTTATTCATGAGCTGAGAGAAATGCACTTAAGTGTGTCCTGAATTGACCAGCTGAAAACTCAGCCTTCCCCTTTGGCCAGTGTCACCTCTGTAAGCACCCACACGATGGACATGGTTGTGTCCCAGGGATGGGGAGTCTGCCCAGCCCATGTCAGTCCACGCTGCTGTCCCAGGATCACTCCACTGACAGCAGAAGGAGCTTTGACCCCCAGGGATTGAAAATTGATGATGCTGATGGGCTTCCTGACCTGCCAATGCACTCGAGCCATGGCTGGCAGATGGGCAGCACCCCTGAGCTCCTGCCTGGGCAGGGACAGGCACAACACATCACTGATCCTCCTTTAGCAAAGCTTTCACTGCGGCACTGGAACGACACAGTTTGCACATGTAACCTGCAGCGATGAGGGAACACGAACACCCATACAGTGACACAGAAGCACCAGAGTCAGACAGAAGGGAGCTGCTTGAACAGGAAAGATTAAATACCTACCCTAGCCTTAAAATAGGAGCAGCGTAAGTGAGCTCAAATGATAGCAGGAGAGGCCTCAGAGACCGAAGGAGTGGCTCCTGTCTCTAGAACACTTGTCTCATTCTCCGTCTTACAGTAATGGGGAGAGAGGTTATGCTAATGGTGATCTTTAATGTCAGTGACTGATGTGACAGCAAAGTAACAAAAGATGCTGCATGGGAATGAGACAGCAGGCTCCTGGGGTGGGGGGGCTCCTGCTCAGCTTGGGACAGGGATGGGTTTGCTGCAATGCCCTCGGTGCTCAGCCTGGCACGCACCGTGTCCACCCCGGAGGGACAGGAGGAGGCCAGCACCTCATTCCTAGCGTGTGGTCCTTCAGCATTTCACCTCAGCCTGGTTCCAAAGCTTGTCCCTGTCACCCCTATTGCAGACTCAAACCTCTTTTAGAAGCCCTGCAATGACTAAAAGCAGCAACAACCCAGTGCATGATGCACCCGTCTGACAACGCCTCCTCTCTGATTTGTGCCTGTGGGTGTCTGTGCTTAGGTGGTAGCTAAGATTTCCTTACCTCTGCTAACAGCCCGCTGACAGCGTACCTGGGTCAGCTGCTGCCTGATCAGTGCGTGCCTGTATTTACAGGAACACCCAAGGAGCAGAAAGCCAGTGAGAAATGGGCTGGGCTGTCACAAACTCCGCCATGTTCCCCCTGGGGCAGCAGGAGCTGCCAGTCCCTATGGTACCTGCCTTTGGAGTATCCCTTAAGTTACCAGGTGGCAGCCTCACAGTGATGCAGCAGAGCAGAACGAGAACAGGAAGGGGGTTTAACATGAACAGAAACACGTCTGTGCTGGAAGAGCAGGAAGGAGCTTGAGGGAGGGGATGCCTCAGTTCTGTGGCCCCGGGTGGTGACATGCAGCGGACAGAAGAGAAGCACATTGAGGAACATCCCAAATGCCAACAGTGCCCAACTGCAGGTCCCGGCAGCGCCAGGCTGTGAGGAAGCACCTTGCAGAAGCAGCCACCAGCAAAGATGGGATCTTCTCAGCTCCTGACTCCTCATTTCTAACCCTCCTTCTTCACCCCTGGTGAGGCCTTCTCTGTCCCTTCCCTGCTCATCCCACCTGAGCCTTGTCCCGGAACAGGGAAAGGCAGCACAGGGACTGTGGGCTCCAACTGAATACTCTGGAACTGACCCCTGGCAGAGCCCCAGGCTCTGTGTGACACAGCCGTGAGCTCGGGGCAGTGTCACTGCACCACTGGAGTCACCCCAGGCCCCAGTGCTGTCCCCCCACAGTGCTGTGAGCAGAATCTGCTCACAGTTCCGTTTTGACATAGAAACTGCCTCTTGCTGCATGTCCCTGTTGTGTCCCTGTTGTGAGGCTGCCTGCACCTCGCTCTCATCTCTTTCATAGCTGTGTTTAACTCACTTTCTAAGCTTTCCTCCCCTGCAGATGGGAGCAGCAATGGGGGCAGTAACAGGCCCTGTCTGGCTCCAGAGTCTGTTGCAGAGCAGCACCAGCACTTGCTTCCTGGCTCCTGTATTTCCTACTTGCTTTATCAGAGGCTAATTCCAGTCACTGAGTGTGTGAAAACCTCCCAGACCTTCCCCAGCAGTGCCCTGTGAGGCTGAGCAGGGCAGAGAAGGTCCCTCTCCTGGGCAGGGACCTGCCACACAGCCCACCCTGTCCCCAGGCTGCTCGGATCAAAGACATTCAAGGAAATCCTCTCTCTATTTAGACACTTGTTTCAATCCAATCAGGTTTTACCTTTTCTGCTTGGCTGAGCTCGTCCTTATTCCTGAGCTTATCCCTGTGCTTGGAATCTGGGTCAATGCTTTCATCTTCTAAAAACTGCATGTTCATATTCAAAAGCCAAGCGGCAGTGCGGTCCAGGGCATTGGGGTTCACAGGAGAAGGGGCCTACAATGAAACATACAACCATAACAAAAGAAAAACCTGTAACAGAAATGGTCGTGAAGCTGGAGAGAGAATTTCCTTCCAAGCCCTCTCCCATGCTGCTCCAACAGCAACCAACAACCTGAGCTACAGGAGCGGAGCGGAAGGAACAGCTCCTGGTCTGTATCTGCACATTGGTTGAGGTCAAACAGCCTCTGACAGGCCAAACTCTTCCCTGTGCCACCCCACAGAACAGGCGTAGCACAAGGTGCTGCAGTGCAGCTTCCTGCTCGAAGGGCCCAGGTTTCAGGTCCTGTCACCTCTGAAGGATATGACCTGAGAAGGCACCGAGGGAAGCAGAGTGCCTTGATGTGGTGTAGGCACTCCACAAGCAGAGATTTCACTCTTCAGCTTCTTCCACTGAGCTGTCTGTCTGCTTGCTGTGGAGATTCCATGCAGATAAAACCAGATCTGCAAACTGAAATGCTGCTTCTGGTCATTCAGGTGCCTTTTTGGACTAGAAAGGTTTCCTCTTGGCTGAGACTACACTCAGGATGCTGAAGAGGTCCAAATGCTCCTCATCCTGGTAGTGTATCTCTAGGTCTGTTCATGTAGCAGCCCAAGGGGCAGTTCCATGGTCACTGAGTTAGAGCCATGGCTGCTGTTTAGTGCTAGCCTGGGCAGGGACTGCAAATGGCATTGCCTGAATATCTTCCAACCACATAACAGGGCTGAGGAAGTCAATGCCCAGCTATTTCTGCTCCATCCTGGCTCACTGTAAACCACAGTAAACAGCTTCTTGGATGAATGCAAATGATCTGGATGACTTGGACAAGGGAATTCAAGTTAATGAGTCAGAAATGCTAGGGACTTGCTCTTCATTCAAAGCTCTGGACTGTGGAGAAATGCAGTCACCAGCAAGCAGCAGAACAGCAGGTTCTGTCCTCAGGAGGAGTGGGGTCTGGTTTCATCACCTCACTGGGGTTAAGGCTTCCCTGTGCTGTTTTCTGCTTCCACAATTCCAAACCAGAAGTTCCAGGCTCGGCTCATGAAATCCCCTGCTGTAAATCCTCACCTTTCTTCCATCTCCAGCTTGGGCACTGCACGGGTGGCTGCTCAAAATCCGTGGCTCCAAGGAGCAGCAGCCACCTGGCTTCAGCTCAGCAGTGTAAAGGCCACTGGTAAAGGATGTCAATGAGAGCTCAGCTCGCTCTGCACGGGTCCTTCTGCCTCCTCCTTCCTTCTCTGAATGAGTGAAAAAGGACATCTGATCCCTAGGACAGTCTGAACTCAGCTCAGCAGACAAACCTCAGCAGCAGAGGAAACGCTTCTGGCTGCCAGGAATGAGGTTTATGGACTTCTAAAATGGCCACCAAACGCAACTCCTTTGTTCTCAAACAGTGTTTAATACCACCACCTACGAGCAAGCAGCATCATTAGGGTTCACAGATGGTGCTAACATCCAAGCAGGGAGAGGCACTCTGAGGACTTCAGGTCTTGAGAGAAGCTCCGAGAGGACCAGAGGGGCAGGTGGAGGATAGACCCACAAACAGAGCTTGGCCAGGGCTTCCCGAGGGTCACTCGCAGTTCACTGCTGTCTGCTTCCAAAGGGGCTGCTCTGGCAGAGCTCTCTGCCCTCTGTCCCTAATGAGTATTGATCCCCACTGCACAAATGCTGCTACGGGGCGTGCTTGCTAATGTCAGTGCTTATGGATCGATACCGTGTGCACCAAGCAGCTCCAGATGGGGCTGACAGAAGAGCCTTGAATGGGCACCAGTGCCAAAGGCCTCCATGGCTGCCTTGTGAAGGAGAGGCAGTTACACCAACTCTGTTCAACACCACGCTGCTGAAGTGGTGCCTTAATACTGTGCCTGGGCTGAGATGCAGCGAGTTCTTGTTGTCCACATCCTCTGGGTTTGTGGCACTCCTGCTTTAGGCACTGAGAGGCCCTAGGGGTTTAGTTTTCTATAGGGTTACTTCTGAAATGTAGAATGAATAAATGGGTCCCAGAAAACCAATTTATCCTTGCCAGGAGCACCAGAGGGCCCTGGGTCTGTGACCTACTGCTTTCTGGTTTAGCACCATGAGCAGTGAATTTGTTTCTGTGCAGACCAGCATGTGGCAGGAGCATCACTCTCGGTGGGGAGCACACTCCTTCCTTCCTGCTCTCTCACCTCCCCAGATGGACTTACAGGAGGGTCTCACAGCAAAGAAACAGGAATGTCCAGGAGTGCTCTGGCTTCGCTGGGACAGGAGCAGCAGCAGGGACACTCTTAGAGACAAGAGATTAGGGCCTGGTCCAAGCCTGGGAGATGGCGCGGGGTTGACTATGGCATGGGATGAGAGCCTGGGCATGGAGAGGCAAAGCAGTGACAAGATGGTAGCGCAGGACAGAGGCACGGCTGCCACTGCCCTGGTGTCTCTGCCACCTACTGCGCTGTGGCAGTCACACACCAGCACAGGGAGCGAACACTGATCTGTGTCCCCATCCTCTGTCTCAGGCCAGGCTGGGTGCAAGAGCCAGGGTACCTCCACATGCAATGCCACCACGGGGCTGGCACTGATGTGTAACTCGGAACCACAGCGACATCCCCTCCCACTGCAGCAATCCTCATTTGGTTACCCTCTTCTCCAAGTCCACGCTTTGACCCTACCTGACCCCTTCATCACCCGGAGCCCGCACAGCCCCACACTCACCTGCTTGTGCATCGTGCGCTGCTTCATCTCGGGGCTGTCACCCTTGGAGGAGGACGACTGCTGCCGGAGGCGGGCGCCGCTGCCGGGCCAGTCGGGAGAGGAGGACATGATGGTGCCGCTGGAGGGCCGCGGGTACTGGACGGTGCTCAGCAGGGAGGGCGGCGTGCGGCCACGGGTGGCGGGCGGCGGCGGCGGCTTTTCCTGTCCGGTTACGTTAGGGTCACATGACCGAGAGCGGAGCACAGAGGCTGCAGCGAGGAGCCCCCGCCGGGGGGGAGGGGAGGCGGCGAGCGCTGTGGCGGCAGCAGCAGCAGCAGGAGACACCCAGCCCCCGCCATCCCCTCC
>JANHGB010050465.1:0-23002 GCA_026283785.1 Coracopsis vasa | reverse complement strand
AGACGGGGTTCTGGAAGGAGAGCGGGGCCAGCAGCTGCGGCCGGCCCGGCGCGCTCTCGCCGCTCGGCGTGGTCGGGGTCTGGCCCACCCGGCGCACCGTGGCCATGCCCGTGACGCTGTTCTGCTGAGTCCGTGTGGTCCATACGCCCTGCAACTGCCCCAGCGATGACTGACTGTCATTGAGGGAGTCAGCCGCGCCAGGCGCGTTGGCCCCACTGTCCAAGAGCCGATTGTCCTGCAAGTCCACCATGGACAAACTCTTGCTGCCATTAGACATCTGCACGTCGGGCTCATTGGCCTCTGAGTAACTGGAGCTTCGGGCAGGCGAGGGCTGGGCCCCAGCAGACCTTGTGACAAAAAACAAGTCCTTGTTTTCGGGGGTTGGAGATGGTAACCGTGTGAAATCTATCAGACTGCGGGGAAGTCAGCGCGTAAGGAAGAGGAAAGGAAAACAAAACAAAAAAGAAGAGTTGTGAATGCTGCACCGGAGCAGGAAAAACCCAAATCACTCACAAGAAATCAGCGCGGCACAGCAATGTGGGACGGGGCCAAACCCCAGCCCCTGGGGCGCAGGGACAGTGCAGGGAGAGCAGGGGGATGAGGGAGCTCTGGGCAGCCTCATGGGAGCAGGCAGGGGAGCTGGGGGTGGGTGTATGTGTGGGGAGCTCTGCACTGTGCAGGATGCATCCCCAGCTCTGCCTCCCCAGCTGGACCTGCTCATCATCATATGTCAGTCACCCCTTCTGCTCCCAGCTGGCTGTACCTGTGCTGCTCTCGTGCGCCTTGCTCTGTACGCAGGCAGTCAGCTCCTGAGGGCACACCGGCCAAATCAGAGAGCACGGAACACCATGGGAGCCTGATCCACACCACACCTTCAAGGATCAGAGAGAGAGCTCCAGCAGCAGAGCTCCAGCCCAGCAACTGAAGGTTATGCACCCAGACCTCCTGCTGCAACATACATTCATGCAATATTGATTTTCTTGGGGATAGGAAGAGCGAGCTTTGCAGCAGATTAATGTGAATATACACTGATCAAAGATGGTGCACTGTAAGCAAGTATTTGGGTGAAAGCATATTGCCAGAGATCCTCCATAGCATTAGATTTAAATAATTGCACCTCACACTGGGAAGCATTAGAGATGAAAGCTCTGATTAGAGCCAGTCCAGTGCCATTGCTGCCTTTCATTCCTAATTAAACTGTTAAATATTATGTAGTTCCCACTTACAAACTATTTTACCAGCTCAGTCTTTCAATTTGTGTGGGCTCCATTTCATTTTCCACGAACAGAAACATTACAGGTTTGCAAGTCATCTTCTCCATGAATGAAACTCCTTATATAATGAGCCCAGAACGTATGTTAGGTGACTGTGCCTGTGAATCACTGCTCATCATTAAAAACACCCAGTGTTATAAAACTAGACAGAGTAGACTGGAATGGCTGTCAGGCCCCTACAGCTTTGCAACTGTTAAAGAAATGTCTGGGTTTGGATCTCAGTAAATTCAGCACATACCCTGTGTCTTACAAAGATGGGTAAGGCAAATCCTATATATCTTGCATACCCAGTGACCCAATGAACTTAATGGCAATGCTGACCACTTTGAGGGTAGTGCAGAGAAGCTCTTAGGTCCTCAAAGGATGAACATTTTGCTTCTGCAGCCCCATGCCAACAGCTGAGAACAGAGATACCAAGTTCTTATTTCCCAGACCACATCCCAGCTTTGGCTCTTAAGGGACCCAGCATGGAGCCGTGTCCTTGCACTCCTGCCCACTGCTCTGCCCAGATTCAGAGCTGAACTGCAGCCAGTACCAGTCCTGTGATCAGAAAGCCCAGTGAATGCATCAGACACCTCCACATACACCCTGCCCCTCCTGTCCCCGCAGGTGCTCAGGTTTTGGCAGTGGATGAATAATCAGCATTGCCCTGGTCTGTGGCCAGGCCCTTCATGCTCTTACCCAGATAAGTCATTCTCTATCACCATCTTCTGGAGCCCCGCAGAGATGCTGTTGCCAGCACTGGGTGTGGATGCCGTGTGATCGGCTGTGACCGAGACCTGCAGGCAGGCCGGGTTACTAAGTGCAGAGTTGACATCCCTCAGGATCCGAGGCAGAGGCCCAAGCTTCGTTGCAGTGCCCTGGGCATAAAGAGAGCAGAATTACTACCAACATCTGTGTTTTCGCTAGAGAGCTGTGGTCTTTGCTGCACAGTCCCTGCAGTGAATCACATTTAATAGACAACATTCATTTTCTCCATCATTTACCCCCACCGCTGAGGCTATAGGATGTCCCAGCACATGTGGCTATAGAAGCCAAGGGCTGTGCCTGTGATCCCCCTGGATACCTGCTCCAGTTGAGAAATGACTTCCCAGAGTAGCGAGTGCAAAGTGGACAGTTCCCGGCCAAGGTCAATGTAGCCTTCAAAGCCAGCGGTGTTTGAGATGGTTTCAGGGTTGGAAATCTCCAGGAGAAACCTCTGCATGTTAGTCCATTCGTGTTCCAGGAACTGGTTCATAAAGGACATGTATTCCTCTTTGCTGCCAAACCTATCAAGACAGCAACAGGGATTTCAGCTAAACCCTGTAAACAGAGGTACAGCCAACAAAACGGGTAGGTACATACGCAGGTGAGGATGCCAGAACCTTCCTCTCCGACCTGAATCCTTCAAAGCCTTTGGGATGCCTGAGTTGCTAAGCAGGCACCTGGTACACCTCACTGATCATGGAACCAAAATTAACTCCAGCCTAACCCAGATACGTCCTCGTCAGCGTGGGATCTCCACAGCAGAAATAAAGGTGAAAGCTAGAGAAACAAAGCTGTTGTTGGTAATGGTGTGTATCTTACTGCTGGGTCAGGGCACAGCCTCCAGAAATAGGACCTGTCACTGGAAATAAGTCATAACACCAAGCACCATCAACTGATTGAAGCCTATGATGGTGGCAGGAATCCTGCACTCTCCCTGCTCTTCCACAAGCACTGGAGCTAACCCCAGCCACTGCTGCCCCAGCACAATGGCTCTGGGATCACCCTGGAGAGCTATACCTGCAGCTGGGCCAGCCCATGTGTCCCCTCTGGCTTCCTGCAACCTCCTCTGCCCCTGAACACTCCCCAAGACCCCCCTCTGGGTTAGATGTCTTATTTAGAGCACAACAGGGAGGGTCTCATGGTTCAACTGTACCAGCAGTGGTTGGTGCTGTGCCAGTGCCAGTGCTCCTGAGGCTCGGCTGTGTGCCAGCTGCGGCACAGCTCAGCTCCATCACTTTGACTGACTAATGTCAGCTTAGTTAAAAGAGTCTTTCCTGCAAAGTGCTGAGAATCTGAAAACCCTTTAGTTAGGGATTGGTCAGGAATACAGAGAATTGCTGTCATCAAGTGTAACACACTTGTACATCTTCCATCTGTGTCTGCATGCCTGCACGCTCCTGACGGCGAGCGTGTGTACTAAGCTGGATTCCAAATCTAAGAAGCTTTAGACAGAAACTGTCCATTCATGTTTCGGAACGCTCATCATTTTGTTATCAGAGCTCAGGGTAAGTAGCTCAGAGCTGCAGCCAGTGGAAAGAGTCTCAGAAATCTCTCGCTTTGTTTCCGCCAAACCAATGGGTTTAGTTAGAAGCTGATAGGATTTAGTTAGAACTGACTGTTCCCTTCTCCTTTCATACCCTCCCAGTTCAGACAACTGCATTTGAATAGCAGGGAGGGTCCTAGAGCTTACAGGAGGGAAAGATCAGCTCCTGAGCAACAAGCTGCTGTTGGGGTTCTGCTCCTGCTCCTGCCTCCAAGAGGCCAACCATGCCATGCCAGGACAAGGTGCCTGGCTGCCCCGGGGTGTCCCTGCTGCCAGCCCGCTGGCTCCTCTGTGTACTCAAACCAGCTCCTTTTCCTGCTCAGAAAACACGTCCTGTTTTGGAAACTTCAGTGATCTCCCTGACCCTGCAGTGAGGGAACGGGTCCCAGAGAGACGTGGGGGAAACAGCCAACAGGAAACAACCAGACCCCTTCCATCGAGGCAAGGAGCAGGCAGTGCGGGGCTGTGGGGCTGGCGCCAGGCTCTGCCTGCACACCCGGCACCTCCTGCCTGCTCCCACTCCGGCTCCCGGCTTACTTGGCAAAGTTGGCGAGGTTCTGGGTGACCTTGGCAATGAGGGTCAAAGTGCGGGCAGTGCGGTCGTCCGGGTACTCCTGCAGGAGGCTGAAGAGGGACGGGGACATGATGGCCGGGCACAGGAACCGCAGGAACAGGGAGGCACTGATCAGTCGCTCGCTGATGTCCGGGCGGCCGCGGTTGCTGCATTCTTGTCTCCATGAGGCAAAAACTTCCTTGAGCTCCCTTGGGAAGACACTGGAACAAGAGGAGGACATTGCAGGGATGGCAAGGTCAAGGCCAGGGTACTCAAACCGCCACACAGCAGTAACTACATACGGTGTGCATCAGCTGTGGGGTACGACACCCAGACCCGTACAGCGGTAGAGCCCTCTCACCCTGCTGATGCACAGCAGCACCACCACCCGCATCGGTCACAGCCCTGTCCTTGTTTTTAGCAGTGTCCTTCAGGACACTCAAGCCACACAGGACAAAGCAAAGCTGCTCCATAATGTTGTAGGAGAAGCAGCTTTCATCAGACTAATGAACACTGTCTGGTTGTGCTGGGTGTTAAAACCCTGGACAACTGCGAAGATGGAGATACGAGACAACCTGTGCAAAGCAGCTCATCCCAAGCCAGCTGGTTGTGTCTCAGGGTGCTCTGAACTAGGGGAAGCTCAGCCACCAAGGGGAATTGTGTCTCCTGAAGAAACACAGCATCAGGGATCCCCTCAGCAGGAACATCCATGGTACCAGGGTCACCAATGTGGCTGTGCAGGTTGTAATACTCCTGTTCAAGCACATGGATCAAATCCTATTGTGACTGGTACAAACACAGAGCCCCACTGGAGTTCCTCCAGCCTTGTAGCTGCACGGACTCAGCCTGGCTTTCCTGGACACCAGAATTCCCCTGGCTCCAGCAGTCGCTAGCTGCAGCAGCCCTTATCGCTGGACAACTTGCTGCCTGTTTCTGTCCAGCCCTCCCAGCTCCCTGCTCCCACCTTATCCTGTTCCCAGCATGTGTTATTTACTCAGCTGGATACTCCCACTGCCGGGAGCAGGCTGGCAGCAGGTCCCACCGCGCTGCCCTTGGTCCCCTGGGTCCCTGGTACACAGCTCCCCACCCGCTGGAGGCTGCCCTGGCCAGCAACCACGGCCTCTGCTGCAGAACCAGAGCTGGATGGTACAAAACCAGACTGAAGCGGGGTCAGGCTCCATTTTAGACCGTAAATCTCTTTAACAAACAGCCATTCCGGGGGATGGTTTCCCAGTTTTGGTGCAGGGACTATCTGGGAAAAGCAAAACAATATGAGCTTGGTTCTCAACATCCTCCCTGGACTGACTGCAGAAGGGAAAATCTTGGGAGTTGCATGGCCAGAGACACCATCCACTGCCCAGCAACAGCAAGCGCCAGCTGGGAGGCTCCAAAACACAGCACTGCCAGGCCTCCAGGCCAGTACAAGGTCATCCTCCTGCTGCCAGCACTCCCCATCCTCCGGCCTCTGCTTTCCAGGGCTATGGACACTCATTCCATTGAGCCCAACTGACTGCTCCTGGACACACTGCAGAGACCTATGGGGTTTGTGGGTACCCTGCACTCAAAAGCTATGATCTCTGGCTCTGCAGCCATCTTCTAAGCCAGCAGCATCCACACTCAGCAGGCAAAGCCCTCACCCCTCATTTCAACTGCAAACCCCCATTTCAGGTCTGGGGATGCTGCTGTTAATCTCACCCAGGGCATCCCACCACGCATGGAAAGGCCCATGCAGCTGTGCTCCAGGTTTCAATCCGACCTGACATGGGTGGTGACGCTCCATGGAAGCGCTTGGAAACACTTCCACTGCGTTCAGCATCTGCTCCATGTTGGCTTCATGTGTTCACATCCATGAGCTTTTACCCTGTGCTTTATAAATAACATTAGCCAATGTTTCTGGCTGGATAAATTCTCCTCTGTCTTTGATTTGATCCACATAATTGGACAAAGCCCTTCTACTTCATGGTATTTGCCCAGAAACAGGAGAATCCTTTAAGCAATTTGAGGCTTGACTGATCAGGACAGGTTGTACAGTCACTGGGAAGCAACCCCTCGCAATGCACGCACCGGCTGCACACAGCCCTGAGCCCTGCTCGCCAGCGATGGAGACCACAAACCTTCAACTGTGCCACAGCGGATGGAGCTCAGCTCCCAGCTCCGGGCGCCAAACGGGCCCGTAATTCATCACCCAACTCCCCAGTGCTGAGCCCCCGCATGCTGCAATTCTGCTTACCCTGAAACTTCCCAGATGTCCAAATTATGTCATAATTATAACAATTTTCAGTTATTGTAAACCTCTTTCCTCTCGCTGGCTCTCTGCAGATGAGCGTGCACACTCTGGCACTCTATTTAAAGCAGGATCGTTAGCTCTCAGGATACCTTGGCCAATCCTGAACACTCATCAGCCCTATTAATCCCTAAGAACCACTGAGGGGAACCACTCAGAGCAGCTGCTTCAGCCTTCCTTGGGAAGGCAGGACTGGAGGAACAAACTTCCCGTGCATTCCTGACTCTCCTTAGGCCACTTTTCAAGCCTATTTTTAGAGTGACCTTTTAGTGCTGCTCTGGGTATTTTTAGAAAGACATTCATTCAAACAACTGTAACCCACTGGTGGCCAAAAGCAGTGAATCCCTCCTGGGAGAGCAGGTAAACACTATTCCTGACTCAGTTATTAATCAGCCCAGGACAAGGTATAGGATACCTGGAAAGAAATCTGCCCTTTGCTTATTTGTCTGAATGAGCCTCCTGCTGCTTGTTTTGTCCCTGAACAGGATCAGGAACAGCAATTCCCTTCCTGGGCCTGCTCTCACAGTCCTAGGAGACTGTACATCATGAGCTTTCAGACCTCAACAGAACAGCTGGGACAGGAGAGAAAAGAAGAAATCCTTTTTATCAAAGACTTCCTTCCTCCAACATTATCCTGAGTTGATGTTCTGCACAACAGTGTTGTTACTAAACACGTTAATACAAACTAAGCCCAGACTCTGAAGCAGGAAGACTGCAAACCCAGCAGTAAGACAAAATGATCATTCTCTCATATAGGTCAGGAAGCAGCAGAAAGCAAAGCCTTTTATTTCTCCAAGTAAAGAGAGTCACAAACCCGTTCTCCCCCTTTCAGGTCATCTTCGCAGGCAGCATCTCTAACAGACCCAGGGACTCCTGGCTGCCAGTCCCCAGGGCTGAGCCCAGGTCACACCATGAGCCTGACAGCCTCCTCCACAACAACAGGATACAACTACCTTACTCCAATCAATTTTGCATATTCGGGCCTGCCCCAACTGGTTGCAAGAACCTTTACCCTGAGAATAAACCACCAGGAAATGCCTCAAACTGCATACCAGGCCTTGGGCCAAGGAGGCAACGGGCTCCCCACCTCTGCCTCAGCAAGCACCCCAGGGCTGGGAGACAGAGGGGTTAAGAGAGGAATGCAGGATGCTGAGCCAAAGAGCAAACCAAGAGGAACAGCAGCATCCTCCTGGGCTCCAGCACTCTGCAACAAGAGAACATCTGCCTAAACAAAAGCTCCCTGTGCTGGTGCAGCTTCCGTGCGGCAGAGAGGATCTCAGAGCTTCATCTGAGACAGGCAGAGTGCATCAGTCTGATCCAGACCGAATCACTACATGGGTAGGAGACCCAGGCCATGCATTTCTGCCCTTTATTCCAGGCTTTCACACACAGTTGGCATCAAGTCCCTCTCTCAATTGGCCACCCTTGCAATGGCATTTCATGTTCCTTCACTCCACTGCCCTGTTCCCATGTCTGTGCACCAGTAACCCTTCAGCACCCACTGAAAACAAGCCTGATGGAGAATCAGTGAGGCTGTTGCACTCATAAAGCAGATACTCCATACTCTGAGCAGGAGCTGTTGTCTCACCCCCTGGCCATCCTCACCCTTGCTCCTGCTCCCTTATGCACCGCAGGATGTGAGCAGGGCCCTGCAGCTCTCCCTCCAAAGCTCTCTGACAAGCTGCCCATCAGCACAGCTCAGGGATGGGTACCAACAGCCTGAGGATGGGCTGCTGCCACCCTGTCCCTGCAGCTGCATCAGCTCTGTGCTAGCCAAGGGCATGTGGAGGGGAGTGATGCTCACAGGATACTGACCAGTAGGAGTTGATGATCTTGCAGAAGGCCAGCTCACAGCACATTTTCAGGTTGCTTTGATGTTCAGGAAGGTCTGAAGATGAACACTTACTGGGATCCACCTCGCAATTCTCATCTGATTCATACAGTGCCTTGATAAACTCCCCTGTAAAAGAGACAGTTGGTGATGGGTTTTAGAGACACAAGAGATGCAGCCTGCAAGCAATTCTGTTCACAAGCCCAAGCACCCCAGCAGTTACCCTGCACCCCACGCTGCCTGAACAGAAGTGGGTACAAGAGCTGGTGGTGGCTCGCAGGGCAGGCTGTGCCCCACCAGTTCTCAGGTTCTGAGCAGACCCAGGTGCACCCTGCAGAAAGGCACCCATATTCCCAGTGAGCACATTCCATCCCTCTCACCCAGCTGGCAGCTCTGCCTTGTGGCTATGGGCTATTGCATCAGAACTGAGCTGCCAAAACACTCGCTTCCTCAGCCTGCCCTGAGCCCCCATTACACCGGTTCCAGAGACGCTCCCTTGGGCAAATCCAGTAGGAAGTATGCTGGCAAGTTCTGTAATTATTTGCAGGATGGCTGCTACTGCAGCCTGTGCCCTGGCATGGACAAGCCGCTGTGATTCACAGGAGAAACGGGTAATTAAAGGAAAGGAACCATTTACTTGGTTTGTTTTGAGCTGATCACACAACATTGAATTAAAATATTTCTCTGAGCTGCCCTGCACTCCTGTGTGTGCCTGGCTGCTCCTCACACTGTGGAGGGTCACACCATGGGGCTGCTTTGGAGCTCCTCACCCTCTTGTGCCACCTTTCACCCTGGGTGACAGATCCCTGCTGCCTGGGCTGATGATGTTCCCACTGCTTGGACCAGTGTCCAGCTTGGGGGTGGCAGTCACCCATCCCAGCTAGCACAGAGTGGTGGCTGGGGATGGGATAATGGGGATTAAAAGGCAATATCTAAGGGATCTGCAGAGTCAGGTGATGTTCTGGAGAAAGGCTTGCTTTGGTTTTCTTCTAATTCCAGTTGGTTTGCTCATCTTCTCATTCCTGACCGTCTTGGATTTTCCCATACTCCTGGTTTTGGCTCACTCTCGTCTGCATTCCTCCCCTATTGCCAAAACAGATTTTAATTACACACTGGAGAGCCTCTCCAATGTATTTTCAGCTCTGCCAGGGAGCTCTGGAGCCTCTCTGCTCGCCTGCAGGTGATGCCTGCTGTTATCATCCGGCCCTATTACTTGCTTGTGCTTCATGGTTTAAAGGAAAACACTATCCTTTATTGTGCTACCTTGTGCTGTATTGTGTTACCTGGTGACACACAGATGAATCACTTCACTGATAAAAGGTCTTACAGAGGACCAGTGCCCTGACCAGCAAGCAGGAACCCAAGGCTCTACCTGCACTAGCTGGAGCTGGCTTGGCAGCATTTGCATCGAGCCCTGAAAGGGGAATGTTTCAGCACTCTGTGCCTTCATTAATCCCCTAGCTGCTTAGAACTCATATGAGGTAATCTACTTACAGACTTGCCTTCAACCAGAAAGCATTACAAGGCAGAAATAAATACTACTCCTTTTCCTGTTCTTGTGGGCTATGTGTTGGTTGGACTCCACGATCTCCCCTTCCCGATGCTGTCATTATTACTATTATCTTAATAAAGTATTTATGCTTCTTTGCTCCTTGCTAAAATTACACAAATCCACTGGTAGGAACCCAGCATCCTCAAAAATTAACACTTCCCTGGGAGCTCTGCTCATCCCACTGCTAAGATGTGGCTCCGATCTAGCTGCCTTTGGCTGAGGCTCAGACATCATGCTTCAAAGGCAGCCTCTCGCCATCCTCGTGCTATGCTGGCTGCAAACAGCCACACAGCAATTCCTTCCTGACCTGCCCAGAAGCAGAAGCTCTAATTATTTTCATTTGCATCAAGAGAAATATTTTTGGAGCCATGCACATCGCCAGCACTTAAACCCCAACCACCAGGAGGGCTGTTCCCAGCACGATCACTGGAACGTGGGAGATTGCATCTGACTCTCCAGCGCTGCAAGGAACTGAGGGAGCGCCTCTGGTCCAGGGGTGCCATCAAGGGAAAGGTTCAGTCAGCTGCTGTGACACTGACAGCGCCGAGACAGAAGCCTTGGAAGGCAGCATAATGCCTTCACATATCAATTTATCTCCTTTGAAAGTGGACTGAAGCAATAACTCAGTGGTGACCTTCATCTGGGAGCAGAGAGCTGCCTATTGGGTCACGGCTTGGACCCTGCGGCCAGTGAAACCCTCAGGTATCAAGGCTCCACCACAGAGCACCCTGCAACCTAGAGGAGGACTTCTCTGGGTGAGCCTTGCCCATGCTCTGTACGTACCTAAGGCATCTTGCAAGTATTTCTGCCCCACCAGCTTCAGGTATTCTTCGATTGCTTTGGTGGCCAGTGTGTTCTCCCTGAAAATGAGATGCTCATTCTCACCACAGCGATCAACTTCAGACATCATCAGGTCAGTCAAGAAATCCTGGAAAGCAAAGCCCATGGTGGGTCACCACGCACTGACACACGCTTTGTTCAGCAGAGCAGGCAGGCTCCCCTCCTCTCAGCTTTGTGAGACACAGGACAGAGTGGAGGAGCTGCAGGTGATCCTGGCTGTCCCATGCTGAGCTACTCCCAGCCCCTCTGCCCTCCTGATCCAGCCTCTTAGAGCAGAGGAAAAATAAATCTCTGGAAAATCACAATTTTTGCACCACAAAAAACTATGCAAAAATGACCCCCAAAAATGATTCATTTCAGACCTGCACCACATTTGCCTCTCCATCAGTGCTGGTTTCCAGCTGGGTCTTTTATCAGCCTCACGTTTTAGGATGGTCAAGGTTGGAAAGGACCTTAACATCATCTAGTTCCCATTTTGTGGGTGAAACATTATGTTTGCTGTTAAATGTGGCTGTATTTGATGTCTAACCGACTGGTTGCAAACCAAGGGCATGCTCGGATGTCA
The DNA here is from genome assembly GCA_026283785.1 of Coracopsis vasa. Classification (NCBI taxonomy): domain Eukaryota; kingdom Metazoa; phylum Chordata; class Aves; order Psittaciformes; family Psittacidae; genus Coracopsis; species Coracopsis vasa. Next base: position 11,813 of record JANHGB010050465.1, on the reverse strand, counting down.
TGAGCCGTGCCCCACAGTTAATGGCTGAGAATAAAGCCTGTAATATGCATCAAGATACTCAAGTGTCCCATTTCCTTAGTACTCATGGAAATAAACAGCATTGCTACAGCACAGATCTGGGGCCTGATGTGCACACAACCAAATCCCATGTGAGCTTCTAATCCCCCGGGCTGCAGAGCAACGGAAGGGGTGAGCAGCAGCAGGCCACATGCTGAGAGCTGCCCCGTGCTTCAGGCCAGGCTGCTGAATTACAAAACATGAGCTAAACCCAGCCCTTCAGCCCCAGCTCCACGTCTGCTCCAGCAGCAGCATTAACTGAGCAGGGAGCATCACACAGGTCCCCATGTGTTCTGCTGAGACTCCACTGCGTGGTGTGGTATTTAGTGTGCTGTAGCCAGTGTTAATGCAGGAGAAATGCCATGCAGACTTTAATGCTAATATATATTCAGCTTCTGTTCACTGCACTGCTAATGGGAAAAGCAGCTCTGGGCTCCTGCCCAGCTCCTCGCTGTGCTGGCTGCTGGAAAGGTCCATCTCCTCCCACCCTGTACCATTCACCCGGACGAAGGGAAGAGGCACTGTGTAAATCAGATGCATTAAAGCGCTGTTTCCCATGCAGGAGACAGAAATGTCGACACACACATTCAATTCCACAACCAAAGGCACCTTTTCCTAAGCTGCCTTCCCCTAGAACAAAATCATCTGCTTGGTAATAACCTTTCACTACGGAATTCTCCTTCATTTGCCACGACCGTACCAGAGGTAACCTGTTCCTGGCAAGGGCACCAGGAGCATTCCAGAGCTGTCATGCAGAGACCTAGGTTCTGTCCTTGCCATTCCCAAACCGCAGCTCCCAAGCACCGTGGCCACGACCCAGCCTGCTCCAACCCAGGTTCAGCAGAGGGGACACTGAGGTCCCATTCCCTGCCAGTAGCTGGCTGGGAGAGAGAGGCATTTTCTCCATTTCATTCTTCATATGGACATCTGTGCACTGAGAGCTTAATCAAGGTTCAAACAGGACCCAATGGCCCCATCTCTCCCACCTTCCCACAAGATCGGGACCAATACAATGTCCTGACCTTCCCAGAGAGAATCAAAAAGAGCCAGAGGAGCTTTGGTTAAAAAAAGAAGTCACTTCCATTATTTCTTTACCCTTCCTGAGATCCTGCTACGTCTGCAATGCTCCTGCAGCTGCAGAGGCAAAAAAATCCCTCCTGGAAGCAAAGCACGTGCCTTCCCCCACTATTTTCTCTCATTTAGCCCCTTTTATCAGCCAGGCTGGAATGAAACTTTAAACCCCTGCTCAATTCCCACTAGCTGCTATCTGGGTAACTCCATCACCTTTATCTTCCTGGGTCTCTCCCGGGGTCCGTTTCAATTCTAAGCCACAGCTCAGGCTGACACAAGGTGCTGATTCTTAATTAGCAGCCACTGACCTTGGCTTTGCTCGATTCTCTTTCCTGTCACTTTCCCAACATACTAATTATCTCAGGAATAACTGAGTTTTACAGTTTCTCTTAGCCAAGGGTTTGCTTTCCCCTCCATTGGTGGCCAAGGACTGGCAGCCGTGGGATGCTGGTCCAAGCTGTGATGCGCACCCCAACTGGAGCCAGGCCTGCCAAGAGTTGGATACCCAAAAGGCATGGTTTAGCCACTGATAATGTCAATTTTAATGATTTTTGCTGATTTAGAATCCACCAGAAATTAAAATGAGGCAAAATTCCACTGTGGGACTCAGCACACAGGCAGAAAAGGTTCCTCTGAAACCTCTCCTGCGGTCATTATCCACCATGGAGCACCTGCAGCTTGACAGCTGAGAAACAACCTCTGGTCTCCAAAGTGGGAACGAAAGCTGCTGAAATCCCAAAGAGCTCCATTATGGCACAACACTCAAAGCTGGGACTTAATGTGGTGGGATCTGGCTTAGTAACTGACAGAGGGATGGAGGGAAGAGCCAGGACATCCAACAGCATCCTGCAAGCAAGGCCTGCTCAGCATCCCCAGCAGGTCCAGCTCCCCCAGGCTGCAGGAGGCATCTTACCAGGCTATGAACCAGCCCTGGGGTGCATCAGGGATCAAAGTACCCACAATCAATGTCCTTGAGTGAGTTCCTCTGCCCAGCGGAGCTGGGAGCTCTGTTTGCTGCAGGAAAGGAGCCTCCTCCATGGGTCAGTTCCCATGACATCCTGCAATTCCTGTCCCAGGGCCATTTCCAGATCCTGCCTTCCCTCTGCACAAGAAAGCCACATCGGCTCTGGATCACACGTCTGGTATCTCTGCCTGAAGTACGCCAGCAGCCAGCACTCGGAACACACAAATGGAATGCAAATACTTGTTGAATCCCTCCGGGGGCCTCACTCACCCACATACAAGGCTCTGAATAAAATGCAATAACTAAAGCCAATAAAAGTCCCTGTTTCTGAGCAGCAGAGATCAGCAGGGGGTTGTTTTCAGTTAGGGCCCCTGGCAATGGAAGAAAATAAGATGCTTTATTTCATTACCTGGGAGTCGAGAGGGGAAGGAAAAGGTCTACAGTAAAAATTAAGGGCTGTGGCAGCGCTCTTCAGGCTTGTTCCCCCGGTGGTTTTCAGGGTATTTGCTTCAGACTGGACATGGCTGAACCCGTGCAACTTCAGTCACTGCCCATGTGCTGACAGAGAATCACAGAATGGTTTGGGCTGGAAGGGACCTTCAAGATCACCCAGTTCCACCCCTTCCAACTCCGTCAAGAGCAGCTCCTAAATAAATCAACCCAGGGCACTGGTTCCCAGCACTTTTCAACCAACCAAGCAGGAACCCCAGGAGTGTGAGCTGTGCTAAGGCAGCTCCTCCAGCCCTCCAGAAACACACACAGCAGTGGCAGTCCGGTCCCTGCAGCAGAGGAGCTGTGGCTGCCCCATCCCTGGAAGTGCTCAAGGCCAGGCTGGACAGGGCTTGGAACAACCTGATCCACAGGGGATGGAACTGGATATCTTTAAGGTCCCTTCCAACCCAAATCATTCCATGATTCTATGTCTGAGTCATCTTGCAGCTGGAATCCTTGACGGTGCCATGGAGGATCCCCTAAACCTTTGCTTGGGGAAACTGGAAAGAGAATATGGAGATTGGGGTGATGCCCTGGAAGGGAGCACGCTGCAGCCCACATGTGGTCCCTGCAGGCAGCTGTTGGAAGCTGCTGCCCTGGGGGTGGCCTCAACTGGAAAAGGCTCATTGAAAAGTGAAATCCACCAAAAGAAAAACCAACACCTGCTCAGGAACAGGATCCCCCATTGCCCACATCAATGGGGCAAAGGAAGCAGACTAATTGCATTGCTCCAACACAAAAACAGGCACAAAAAGCTTCTTCACAGGGGACAAAGCCAGAGCAAAAGAAGCTAATCCAGTCACACATCTGATCAGCAGCTGACAGCTCAGCCTCCAACACCCCTCAGCCCTGCACATCCCACAGTGCTCCAAACTTCCAGTGGTTGCACTTCCAGTGCCAAGCAAGCCGACCCTGGTGAGGGGTCTGTCTGCATCAAGTACCCCTGTGCCCGGGGGGTGTCACTGGGCAATATCAGCCCCCTCCAGCTCATGAACCCAGGAGGCACAGAGATGGAGGCAGCCGGGTGCCTGGCCCAGCTCTGGTGGGAGCAGGAGCATTCCCCTGGCAAAGGGAGCCAACAAGCAGCACGAGTCTTGCAGGACTACCCTGTGCACACCCAGGAAGGAGCCTGAGCTCGCTGTCCTGCGGGAGGTCCTCCAGCCCCTCAGGATGTGTCCACAATGGAGCACGTGGGGCGTGAGGAAGCTGATGAGACCCACGGCCCCGCACATGTCACTTGAACACACAACCCCCAGGGCTGGAGCTGATGGTCCCCAACATTGTAACTGACTGATGGGCAGATTGACTTTGAAATAATAAGGTTCTCCACATCATGAGCCTGATTGAGAGGATTGACTTAACCTTAAGAGGATTGAATTGATAAAGGTAATAAGATTACTGCTAATTTCAAAGACTAGCCCAGAGTCCAGCTGGGCTTTTATGCAAAGGTGAAAACCACCAGGGGTTAGCAGGGCTGTAGGTTACAGGTGGACCAGTGTCAGCACAAACCTGTGCGTGCCAGTGCTGCAGTGGCAGAGAAACACAGCACTTGATACGCAAGGGGAGCAGTGGAGGTCAGGGACCAGGCTCTGGACACAGGGTGTGAAACCAAGGACCCCAACTGCCAGTCACTGACTCCTGACCCCCCCAGTTCCGCTGAGGAGCTGTGCTGGATATTTCTCCACGAGGAAATGCAATAATGTTCCCTCCTGTGAGTGCTGGAGCTTGTCCTTCTGGCATTTACCAGCTCTCCTTGGGAAAGGAGGTGAAGTGGCAACGTGAGGGTAAACACAAAGGAATCTGCTCCCATCACCTTGCTCATGGTAGTAAGAAAACCTGAGGGATGGAGCAATAACACACTGAGTGCCCACCAACCTCCCTGTGAGGGCAGAGGGGCTGGATCCCACACAGGAGGCTCAGAAACTGCTCACCACCCCCACAGAGGGGTAAAAACTGTGCGGGTGCTCATAAAACTCATTAAAAGCCTTATTAGTTTAACTATAGCTGCTGTAAAACATTATCAGAGACACAAACTCCATGGGGAAGAGGATCTGGCTGCTGCAGGCTCATCTATGGCTGAACTTGTGCAGCATCTGTGCTTCCCTGTGCACTTTCCTAGTGCTCTGCCCCAGCTCCACAGAAGGAGTCACTACATCTGCTTAGCTGAAGCTAATCCTTGCAGCACAACCAACCAGGGACACATGTTTGTTCTTCACTCCATTCACAAGACGATAAATATTTATTTCAAGGGAGCAGCTGGCTCCTTGGAGCTCTGTCTAATGCTACCAACCATGGGGACAAGAGAGGGGTGGTTTAGATATTTATGGTCATGAACTGAGCTCCAAAAGCTGTAAGAGAGCCCTGAAACAAATCTAAGCATGGGGAATGTTCTGGAAGCATCTGAAGTCACAATCATTCTCGTGTTGAGAAGGATGCAGCCACAACCACATCACATGGGCCACATCAAGCCATGCTAATGGCAGGGGTGAGCACTCCTGGTAACACCAGGTATGGCAACAGAAATACTTGAAGTTATGACTTTGTGTCTTTGGTTGCAAAACACATGGAAATAACCAGGCATCTCCACGCCTTCAGAGGTAACACTTTATCAGTGCTCTCACTGGGGAGATGGAATCACGTAATGAGTCAAGGAGTGATGCTGAGAGCCCGCATCCCTGTGTTGAGCCACAAACCCAAGTCCCTCTTGCCTCTTCCCACCCCTACGTGCCATAGAAAGAGACAGTGAACAAACCACTGAGTGACGGAGGGAGCTGGTGTAGGGCTGGATGCTTGTCAGGCTTCCCAGAGAGCTCAGGCAGATCCCATCTGCATTTTTACCTCTGTCAAATTGCTCTTCCCCCTCCTCACTGCCTCAGTAGCTGGTCAGTAGGTTCCAGGCACACCCTGATGCCAAACCCTCACACAGCACTGCAGGGATGAAGCTTTTCCCTTTCCCAAACAGGGATCAAAGGAAGCACAGACTCTTACTCACAGTGAGGACACTGTGCTTCCATTCTCCACCTTTTAATCTACTGTGATACAGCTGTGAGGCCCAGGAAGAAGCAGGTATTTAAGGAGAAAATTCAGCTACAGCCCTTGTCCCCCTCCTGCTGCAGCCCTGCGTGCTCTGCACGTGGCATCGCCCGCACAGCACCACATCACCCCTCTCCTGCACAGTGGCTCTGGGTGGACACACGGACCCCATGACCCTGCCTCATTAAGGGATTACACCATATTTACAGCAAATCACTACAGGAAAGCAGGGCCTGAAACACTGCAGGAGCAATTAGCTGCTAACGAGTCTTCACAGATAATCTACCGGACACTTGTTTCTCAGGCCAACTGTTAATTGCTGCTTTAGCATCAGCTACAGCAGCCAAGATCAACAAAACCCCCTTTATCAGCAAGATAGATTGGTGGTTGCCCAGTGCCACGTCTGCACTCTTCAGGGCAGGGGAAAGCTCTCGAGGTGGCTGGAACGGCTCTTGGCAAGGCCCAGGGACGCAGAACCCACCTCCAGCTTCAGAGGTCCCAGCAGGACAGAGCCTGGAAGGGGGGGCTGCCCCGAGGGTGCTCCTCACCCAGCAGAGGCTGGATTTAATCTTGATATAAGAAAGAAATTTTATACATTTAGAACAATCAATCACTGGGAAAATCTCCCCAGGGACACGGGGGGTCCCCATCATTGCAGGCTTTCAAGATACAACTGGACAGGGAGCCAGCTAATCCCATCTAGGCTGCCTTTCCCACAAAAGGCTGGACCAGATGATCTTCTGAGGTCCCTTCCAACCAAGACTGTTCCAGGATTCTATGATTTTACCTTCCTGCTGCTTTTCCTCTCTCTCTGCTTGTCCAACTGAAGCACACACCACCTGGTTCCCATGCTCCAATAACTCCTGTTGCTCTGACAGCTCTCTAAACCCTGAGCTAATGCTGATGGCAGATGACAGGCAGGGAAAGCAGAAGCTCCATTTTAGGGGGAAATTCATCAAGTCTGTTTACTGTTTGTCATGTCCCCTGTGTAGAGCCTCTGGGATCTCAAGCGCTGATGCAGACACATGTCTGGAAACACACTTGCTCTCTCTGGAGCCTCTCCAGTACCGAGGAGAAGAGACAAAAAGCAGGAACAGTGACAACAGCTCTCAGCCATGCCAACATATGATCTGTGGTGACTGAGATTGGGGCAACACTTGAAGCCTTCTGCACCAGAACCGTGTAAGCCATGGACATGGTCCTTCAATAGAATGCTATTCCAACAGGAGCCCTGGCACTAGTGGGCAAGAGGCAGCACAGCCCATGGTTCATGATGAGATGTGCCCAGAAACCACACACTGATGGGTCTGAAGCCCCGGCACAAGGAGTGAGGAGGGGACACCTATGAAGCTCCCCTGTGTAACCACAGGGCATATTTCACATGCTGTGAATCACTTCTGTCACCTCTGAAGGCAGTAAAGCCAAGGGGAGCAGGGCTGCGGTCCTTCCCTGTGCTCCTGGGGCCTGACACTGCTGCCTGGGGTAAGGAAGGCTTTAACAGCTATTTTCTCTGCCTCTGCAACAGCAGGCCCATGGCTGCACAATCCTCTCAGTGAGCTTTGCCTGCCCTGAACCAGATCAGGAGGCCAAGCCACTTCTCTGTCCAACAGAAGGTAATTAAATCTAATCCATGGACCCTGCCGTGATCCCAGGCAGCAGTGGCAGCTCTGGAGGAAGCAGAGCCTTGTGATTCCCCCTCAGGTGAGGAGCTCACGTCTCCTCAGCACTGCAAAAGCTCTGGAAATCCTGCTCTTCCCCAGCTCCCCCCTGCAGAGTTCAGGGAGATTTCAGCACAGAAAACACTGATGCCTTAACTCCTGCAGTGCTGCACCATGGCTACCCCATGCCACCCGGGGATGCAGGATGCTCTGCAGCAGAAGGGTCACACAACTCCGCACTCCATGTGCTGGGGACCTCAGTGCTTGCCTGTGCTGTTCAGTAAGGTGGTTCCCAGCTCTGCTCACCCTGCTGGCACCCTCACAGATCACAACCAGGAGTAAATCCCACTTTCTGCCTCCTCCTTCCCAACCTGGTGGGGGATTCCCAGCTATGAATATGTTCAAAGTGGTCCACATAGACTGAACTGCCCTGGGTGCTCAGTGCAGGAATACCCAGCCCACACAGGCTGCTTAGCTTAAGCCAACATTGCTTCCATTTCATCCCTGAGAACTGCCTTCTTGCTTTACTTTCACTGCTCATAAGGCAAGAGCCTGGCCCCTGAGCCTCCAGAAGGGAGACAAATGACTCAGTTGGTATCCTGAGGTCCCACTGACCTCTTGCTAATTAAGCAGTTTGCAATTTGCTAGCAACCTGTTTGTAATTAAAAGCAAAATTAGAGCGTATGGATGGTGAGGCCTGAAGCCCAACTCATGTGGTGATTTCAAACCCTAACACAGGAGCTTGCTCTCAGTGGTGCCCGACAGGATCACAACGGGTCTTACCTTGGCCTTGCCTGTACTCTGCAGGATGTGCACCAGCGCAGACGCCATCTCCTCTTTGTTCTTCACGCTCAGCGAGGGCTCCAGCACCGAGCACAGCACCATGTAATTGTTAGTGATGTACTCAGCAAACTCTTTGTACATCTCCATGGGAAGAATGCTCATACTCTGGTAGCGCGACTTGATGCGGATCATGGGCCCTGGGGACTTGCCCTTGCCCGGGTTGGGGCTCACCACTGGGTACCACTTCTCTACGAACTGCCTGCCCGTGACGGAGCTGACAGGGATGTTCACCTGGCCAATGAAGTTGGTCTTGTCCTTCTTCTTCTTCTTGTCAGTCTCTTTGTATAAGTGCACCGTAATGTTTTTGAGCGATGGGAGGTTATTAAATTCAAAGTGCTCCCCCCAAAAGACATTATCAGTTTTCAATTTACAGGTAGTTCGTGCATAAAGAACGTCATCCAGGCATAATTCACACAAGTACTTCTTCTTAGCTGGCAGGTCCTTGGCTTCAATAATCCATAACTTTAACATATTCTCCACCCTTCTGCTGTTGTCCTGAAAAAAAGATGCAAAGAAAAACAGGTCACTAAAAAAACCCAAAGCACAAAGCCAAGCACAACAGAACTGGAGATAGGAGTTAATTATTCCGGATGTGCTAAATGAGCAGAGACTTAATTACATTTTATTTTAAGGAAATACTGGCTCTCAGGAATCTGCATAATAACACTACTTATGTTAATTTTCCAAATATCACCATGCTCTCCGCGTCTGTTGGTGCCAATTAATATAAGGAACAAGGAAGATAAAATCCCTCCAAATCATAAATGTACCATTTCCCATTCACTGCCAAGAGGGCCTCAGTAGAAACCAGAAGAACTTCCCTGATCATTACTGGCCTTTGCAGACCAGAAGCTGTGTTGCAGGTATCTCCCAACTGCCTCCCTTTTCAGTACAGCAGCACTGGAGTCTGTTTTCTTTACTGTAATAGAGCAACAATCAAGGGATCTGAGCACACACCCAGGGATCACCTCATCCATGGCTGGAATGCAACCACCTCTGGCAGGGAAAGAAGCATTTACAAAACCTCATGGTATTTTAGGGCTGATGTCCAGAGCACCCAACTCCAAGATCAGGAAACAGAGCGAGTCCCACAGGAGAATCACTGCCATCCAGAAATAGAAATGTGGCTTGGGTATCTTCTAAACAACAACGGAGCAAAGGGCACTGTGGATCTTTTAAGAGCTCCCCAGTGATGCTGATCTCATGCTGGAAGAATATCCAGGGGCATTTGTTGCAGGAGTGACTTGAAAGATAAAGCACTCACAGCCACAGCTGAACCACTGTGAGGGGCTCTGCAGTAACCTGCTTTGCTTGGAAACCCCTCACTGAAACAGCCACCCCAGCCTAGGAGTCTGGGCAGGAACGTTTCTGCTGCAAGTCCACAATGGGGTACTGTAGGTTCAGGAGGTACATGCAGGAACTACACAAGAACACTGAATTCCTGACAGAAATATCAAGTCAGATACTGAGAGTTCATTGTCTGTGAACTCAAACAAAGATGGAAAAGTAGCTATCAGTTAATGGCATGTTTTGAGATAAGGGCACACTTCCAAATGAATTTCCACTGAACACTGGCATCTCAAAGCCATAGTGATGTGCCCAGCCCCAACTCACATTCCCAGGACTTTTCCTGTGGTGAATGTGACCACACAAACCTTACACAGCTCTTTCAGATCATTACTACCAGGTTGCTGCACTTGGAAAGCACTGGAGTCGCTGAACTCCCGTACAGGAACTCTCCCCTCCACTGCTCCAGTCATGATATTGAAGGAAATCTTCTATACTGACATTTGGCACTGTGCTGGGAACAATCAACTCCGACACAGAGGGCTCCTTCAGCAACCTGCCAGGCCTGGACCTAACTTGCAGGCAGTTATGTGGCTTTGATGCCAGGACTAAAGTCACAGGATCCCATCATTTGTGTTTTCTCTGATCAGCAGAAAAAGACTTGTTGATAGAACTCATCAGCTGTGAAATCCTGCAGCTGATCAATCCTGATCAATCTTTGTTACCCAACCCCAGTGCAGAGAGGGAGAAGCAGTTGTAGATATTAGTTTAGGATGTGCTTGGTCCTAGTGAGCCATAAAACCACATACTGGGTGTCCCTGTGTTCTAGTGAAGAGAAAGATTTGTTTCTGCAGCTCCCTAAGGGGATGACTTTGCCACTCAACTGACTGGAGAATGGAAAGGTAGATTCCACTACTGCCTCAGAGAGCTCGCTGTGAGGGGCAGCTGAGTTTCTCCACCACTCAAGCAGACACCACAAGCACTACCAGAGTCAGGAAGCTCACTCTGTGAACTCTCCAGACTACTCAGACTTGTCACTTTGCTGGCAGCTCCCCGAGAGCTTCCTGAGCTCCTAGAAGTGGAAAGTCCTACGTATGCAGCAAGTACCATCAGTAACAGAGCAAGACTGAAGGCTCTTCAGGTCTGATCAATTCTCAGCAACAGCTGAAGCAGCAAGCACTGAGAAAAGAGGGGAAGAAGTAATTGGCACTTGCCTGTAAATATAATTGTGGGAGAAAGCAATACGGAAAAAGGCTGACCCACAGTTACACTTACTCACTGTGTAATGACAATACGTCCCCTGCTGCTACTATGCACTGGGCTATAAAATGTAATAACGAGGAACTGAACTCTACCAGAGGCAATTCCTCAAAGCCACTACCTTATTTGGGTGCACGGCACGCCGCAGGTTCTCCATCCATTTATCTCGCTCTGCTGCAGAACGACACGAGAAGCACTTACTTCCTGATGAAGTCGTCACCTACAGGGAAAGGAAGAGGATTATGTCTTGACCAGCACACTGCAGGCTGCGATCTGGGGAGTGAAGGGGAGTTAGGGAAGATGCTAGTGGATCTCTTTATGTTCTGTTTTATTTTAAGTAAACAGCTTTACCCAAGCATGAAGCAACAGCCCCTAAGGCTGGCGGAAAAGCAGGGCAGCTCTCTATGTCACAGAAATAATCACGGAAGCAAATTCCAATCACTTCTCCTCTTCTACATCAGAAAACAGTACATAATGGGCCCCACGCATGCGATGCTTCAAACCACCAAGTTCCACAACTGAGAGTACAAATCCTTACATGAACTAAAGATAAACTGCAACCACTTGGCATTCCTCCAGACTCAGCCCAAAGCCTGTGACAGTAACCACCCATTCCTTGTTTTCTGCAGAGCACCAGGCTGGGAAGGCTGGTTTCCCACCTTCCCTCTTCGTGGCCTGTTGCTTCCTAAGACCACGCTATGAAGAACACAGGGACAAGCACATACACCCCACTCCCAGCAGCAGTACAAGCAGCACTTGCAGCCTGGCCAGAGGCACTCCCACTCTCAGAGCACCTCATCCCCAACCGGGCAGAGCCAGGCTGGGGCTCCTGGACCTGGAGATGGGTGGTGAAGTGTTGCTGAACCCTCCTGTTGTGCTTCCAAGGGGTCTTTCTGCAGTATTTGCATGACTTCCTCTGGCCATCGGGATTCCATAGCCAGGTTCTGAAGAAGCATGCTCACAGCAGGGACATTTCCAGTGGTGCAAATGCCCCTCATTCCTTATCACATCTGTGCTACCACATGGAAATAACCCTGTTGAGAGCACACTAAAGCAACTGCTGCTCAGCAGCCCCAGGATGACAGGCACCAAGCATTTCTATCCATCACACCAAGCTTCCTGGCCATCAATTACCAAGCCAAGGTGTA
>JANHGB010050464.1:0-15229 GCA_026283785.1 Coracopsis vasa | reverse complement strand
AACTGAGCATTCTTCCAACGTGGTTTATGAATAATTAATTTTATTAACATCACTAACTATGCTATTTCTCTCTGAAATTATTTTCTAGGGACCACACCCAAGACCAGTGCCCAGGATTCTGAGATCCCTGCAGCTCACATAAGCTTGCCTCACAGTTCTCACCTGCCCTCTTATTAGGGAGTGGAATAGATACTTGTCTGTTCAATATGTCTCACTGGCATAAGGGTACTTGTGCTACATGAATATGGCCACCGAGACCCATGGTTGTAGGGGGTTACTACAGCCTGAAGTGGACTTTCTCATGCCAGGTGAAGTTTTCGACTCCAGAAAAGATCTGTTCAGCTGTCCTTGAAACCTCTGGAAAGTAAGTGATACAGTAACTATGGTCTCAAATCTTGCATAGACTATTTGAGTAAGTATCTCCATGAAAGAAGAAGAAGTGAATTAGCAGGCCTCTGGGCTGGGTTAGCTATTGCGAAATGAAACAGACTCAATTTTCAGAAACTTTCAATTTCAGATTTTTTTTGTACTTGGGAAGGTTGCATTGCAAGGGAGGCTTAACAACAACATTACTAAGAGTTATATCTGGAAATATAGTGGCAGGATTGCCAGCATCATCTGAAATAGAGAAAATTTTTTCAGGAATATTGAATTTGCTGTCTTCTCTGTGCCAGTGTGGAAACTTATTTTATGAGTAAAATAAACCTATCAGATTTTGAAACCGATGAAGATATACCTGACCTGTGCTGTCAAAGTTACTGTCTATAAATCCATGAGGATTTTTTCAAAGCTAAAAAAATATTTTAAGTGTTCTAAGTAGAGCATAATAAATTACTGTTATGTATATGACATAGTTACACTGAGAGAAAAGAAATAAAGTCTTAGTGCTTGACATGAACCTGTATGCAATGGGTATATCCTTAAAGGTTCAAACAATGGATAATTTGTTCTGGATATTTATTTCCCAGAGGAAAAAAAAAAAATCAAAAATCCACAACTCATGGATTAGGTTCCTGAAAGTGATTTGATGATTTGACACAGTTTACTTTTGAAACATGTCCTTTTGCTGAAGCATTTTACACAATATGAAAGCCTAAAATGCTTTTTAGGGTTTGTTTTTTTGTTTTGTTTTGGGTTTTTTTATGCTATGAAACATAATTCAAAATGCCAGAGTTTTCTAAAAATAGGAAGTTGTATTTTCATTGTATCTGCTTGCAGTGGAATGTTAGGTGAGAAAGATAGTCAAGATTTCTATTTTTATGATAGCTGAAAGGACTCTGCTTCAGGGGTCTTTTCAAAGGGGAGCTTGATTGCAGTGCATTTTTATAGTTTATTTTATGTTACACTATCATCAAACAATCTTTTGAGGAGCCTTGACATTTCTGATGTTAAGTGGGGGTTTTTTTTGAAGGTAAAGAGAACAGATCATTAGGAGGCAAAGAAACTTCTTGTTCCTGTCGCCAAATCTGTCTTTCAAAAAGGCAAGGATTGGGATAGATAAAAAGAAGAAATCTACGTTAAATATAAAGATGGCTAATAAAAGGCCATCAGTACTGAAAATATAAATGTGTAATTAGTATTCTGTTTCCTAAATATAGATGCTTCTGTATATTAGCAAGATGTGATTTTACAGATTGCAATTTACAGTTAATTTTTTTCCAGGAGCAAAATTAGCAGAGTCTGGTATTGGGGACCTGGTGTTATTCTTGGATCCGCCCTGTCATGAACATTTGCTCACTTTTTATTCCATTGTTGTATCTCTGTTCCCTTTTTCTCTCTCTTTCCTGCAAGTTCTGCAAGTTCTTTGATGCAGAAACTGTATTTCTTCATGTTTGTTCAGTTCCTCTACTCAGACCTTTGCCTGGACCCTTAAATGCGCTTGTAAAGTGAAACATAATTGTCTGATAATCTCGGTGAACCATACTGAATTCTGTGTAACATATGAAAGTGAAATGTATCATGCAAATTACAGTTACTGCAGTTAATGGAAGAGATGTTCTTTTTTACACCAGCACATTTTGGTTTCACTGCCGGTAGTTGTAATGATAATACTGCCACACATGGTATAGGAAAAATACTTCTAAATTGTCTTCGCGCAATGCCAGAATATATTCCCTAGTGATGGTGTCAGTGGGACAACATGGGTTTGTGCAGATTGTAGTTTAAATGTCTGAAAAAAAACAGAAGCCACTACTAAAAAGCTTTTTATAGATATTTGCACTAAAGCAAAAGACATGTTTCAAATCCTAGGCTTTTCATTTTGGTCAGTGCAATGTTATGAATTTATTTAATGAAGAAGTTGCATTAGTTATAAACCCCCACAACATATATGCCTGAAGCAACTCAGTAGGGCAATTATAATTCTTTCATCTCAGATTGCCTTTCTGTCTTTGAATACTGTAATTCATCTTTGCATTAAGCTATTTTAGCTTTTCCTCTTTCAGTGAAGTAATAATTGAGTTCTCTAACTAAAAACAGAATTTATCTCACTTCTGTGAAGAAACAGGAGCAAACCCCATACCTGACATTGAAGAAAAACCTGTCTAAGCTTAATGCATTGTCAAAATTAGTTAAGGACACGTCATCCCTGGGAAAATAATTTTTGTGCATTACTCCTAATATTGCCAAGGTAAGTGCTGTATTGGGTCACTGCCATCTAATCACCAATCAGTTGTTCCAGTCAGAGTTAAAACTATGCAAATGTATAAAGGAAGAAAAAAATTAAAGAGTAGAACAATTTTGGATTGGATTTTTTTTTTTTTACCTGCTAGGAACATTAAATGTTTTATATTGAAATCAAAATATGTAAATGTGGATTCTGGAACACATTAAGCTCAGTCAAGTGTGGAGAAATTCTACTTATATGCAAAATGGCTGGAGGGCAATTTGTGTAAATTTCTGGTAGCTTTTTTCATTGTAGGTTTTCTGGACGCAGGGCTGTAAATAGGGCAGAAAGCAAATAACTTGTAGTTGTTTGAAAGATAAAAAATATTTATTTATTTATTTATTCTGTGTGGGACCTCAAATATATCAGTATTGCAGAAGAAGAGTTAGAATCACATTCAGTTCTAAAATAGAGCTAAATATAAGTGTTATGTGTTATGGCTGGTGTTTATAAGGCCAGTTACAATAGATAACCACCCATCTCATTGCTAAAATTCAGGCTTCTGTGGAATTGTTTACCTATTAGCATGGAAAATGCCAGTTAGTATCTATAAATCTATAAGTATTTTTTCAAAGCTAGAAAAGTATTCCCAGGGTTAAGAAATAAATACAGGCTTCCTGAGTGTTGATTTCTGACAGCAGAGCTGTGGATTAAACTGTGTGCCCAGAACCAAGATGCTGAAGATGAGGATTTATGGGAAGGATTAGATGGTCTGGAGCAATGATCAAAAACTTCTATGAGTACTGCAGCGGAAATGGAATTCAAGACAGAGAAGCCTGGACTTTTTCTCACATTGTCTCAACCTTTTTGCACAGAGTGTGAAGCTGCTGGACTAAGCCTTAGGACCTGGGTGAGGGTTTGGTACTGTAGGGAGAAAAGGTTATGCACTGCACCTTGCAGCTGCAGCTGCAGAGCAGAAAACGTGGCTTGCAGAGGAAAACAGTCCTATCCCTGCACATCCTCTGGAACCTTTTAAGAATTTATAATCCTACCTAGGTTATAATGTGGATTCTGTACTAAAACTGATTAAGAAACAGAAGGTCTGTCTGCCTTATCTCACAGTGTTAGGAATAGGAGCCTTTATCCATGTTCATTGCATTTGGATAGCACAAAGGAGGGCTGGCATTACTTCTCTGCAAGCTTCCCCACTTAACTAAATTTTTCCCATGTTGCCTCTTCTTCAGCCAGAAAATAACAAAACAGATGTTTAAATTTCATGAGAGAAAATATATGTCTCTCATCTGTACAGGAATGATAGAAATCCTACCTGCTCCCCTTGCTCTTTTTTTTTTTGATTTTTTTTTAATTATTTGGTTTTGCTTTTGTTTGTTTGTAATTTGTTGGGGGTTTTTTGGTTTCTGGTTTTTGGGTTTTTTTTCATTTTGTTTGTTTTGGTTTCTTTTGGTTGGTTGGTTGGTTTTGTTTGTTTCTTTCATTTTTGTTTTTGTTTTTTTCCATGTAGATATTCTAGCGCTTGTGGATAATAGGAAACCAGAGTTAGAGGGCTACGTATGCCATCTTCATGCCAATACTTTTGTTTTGTACATCATATCTTTCCCCAGTTCATGTATTTCAGAATATAATCAGTCTGAATTAAATTTATTTAAGGTTAAACCACAAGAAAGATATTTATTGGAGATTTAATTTTACCAAACCAGAAGCTTGAATCAGTGATTTAACTTTAATCACTCCTTTCTAGGGGGGATTGAAATTAATGACTTCATAATAGCTGGATTTTATATTTCACAGGTGTAGGTCCCATGCTATTTAGGAAGACTTACAATAAAAAACCAAGATGATATTAATGATCAAGTAGTAAGAACTTTAGACTAATCTTTCAAATCCTTCATGAAAATAGCTTTCATTATTGAATACTTCCAATTTCAAGCTCAATAGCAAAACATGCAACTTCTTTAAGGCAGGTGTTCCTTGTAATGGAAATTTTTTCATGCAGAAGTCTGATAGATCTGTTTGGTCCATTGTCCTGGGTTCAGCAGCAGCAGCCATTTTTCTCCTTCTTAGTAGCTGGCGCAGTGCAGTGGTTTTGACTCTCAGCCTGAGAACAGCGCTGATAATACCGATGATTTTAGTTGTTGCCCAGTAATATTTAGTCTGACCAAGGACTTTCTGAGTCTCCTGTTCTGCCAGGGAGGAGGGGAAGCCGGGAGGAAGAAGAGACAGGACACCTGACCCAAACTAGCCAAAGAGGTATTCCATACCATAGCACGTCATGCGCAGTACATAAACTGGGGGGAAGTTACCCGGAAGGCCCAGACCGATGCTGGGGTCGGGCTGGGTATTGGTTGGCGGGTGGTAAGCGGTTGTATTCTATCCCTTTGTTATTTCCATTATCATTATTATTACTGTGGCAGCAGTAGTGGTTTGTGTTATACCTTAGTTACTGGACTGTTCTTATCTCAACCCGTGGAAATTGCATTGTTTCGATTCTAGTCCCCATCCCTCCGGAAGCCGGGGGGGAGAAAGGGGAAGAGTGAGAGAGCGGGCTGCATGGCAGCTGGGCTTAAACCACGACATCCATTAGTCCTAAGATATAAACTTTAAACCAGTTTTTTTCCAAACTTGAATGTGAAGAATTCTTTAAACACTCTTGAAATTTGTTGCATTCTTGAGACATTGACTGAGGCAGTAACAACAAGCGAGAAATTGAGAATGGGATGCACCAATATATTTCCTCATATGGAATATGAATCCTGTATAAGGAACACAATTGTTAAGTCATTTCAATTAAATGACAGGTAAAATATGACCTGGGAAAACACTGTGAAAAGCATCAGGCATATGTATTTTGCAAAAAGCATAATTCCGCATTGTAAAGTGCTACCTGTACTGAGGATGCAGGATGATCAGGGCAATGAGATGGAGTCAACACCATGTTCTCCACTCTCTCTTTAGTGGGTAAAGAACTTTGTCATGGTTGGAGAAATCCAAGTTTTTGCAAAATGTACCTCTGCAAAGGCTCTGGAGCTCTGAGAAAGCTCAAATGACTGAATTCAGCCTTGTGCAGTATACTACAGACAATAGGTAAGGCATACTTTTAATTCAAGTAAAGTCTTGTAAAGATTCTTATAGTCCTTAATGTTAGTCAAAAGTATTATGGATAAAATGATAGAAGAAAGGAGTATGTTTTAATGAAAAAGTAATTACTTTCTATGTGAGTTCTTATACTTCCTTTAATACTGTAATATCAGAAGATTTTCCAGACATACATTAACCAATGTGCTTAACACAGTCATTCATGTATTCTTTCTCTCAGGAGTAAACTGTATATGCATGTCATTTTTGGGGCTAGGCATGTCTGTTTGTTTGTTTGTTTGTTTTTTCTTGTATTAGAGAAGTCAGATTAAAATCTGTCTTGCATCTGGAACTGAAAACAATGATCTTCAGATCATGTGCAAATTCATTCCACAGTCAGAAATGGTGCAAAAAGGGCTATTTTCTGTGTGACTGCCTGTAACTTGAATTTGAAATATTGAATTAATATTTTAATTAGTCATCTTCCTATCTTTCTGCTCACATAATTTATTTGTGCCCTCTTAGTGTTTGTGTACCTTTCACACATAAAAAATGTCAGGTGGCTTTCTTCTTTTCTTTCACGCCCAGGACAAACCACATTTTGTTAGTATTATGTAATGCATATGTTAGTTTTCTAACAAATAGCCCTGTTAGTGTAGCTAAATCTGCCAAAGTAAAATCTCTCCCAGAGTAAAGTCATCAGAAGAGGCAAGTTCAACTTTGAGCTCACAAAGTCAAATTACTAAGACAGACTTACATGTGTGTGAAAACAAGTTTTTGTATTTCAGGTCTCTAAGTAACCTGTATTACACACTCTATTTTACCTGTGAAATTCATATATATATTTAATGATAAATATAAAATGAGACATGATGTCTGAACACAGTCACATTTGGGAAAAACTGGTGGCTTAGCTTTATCTTTAAAAAAAATATGAATTTTTTAAAATATAACTTCATAGTAAGATGCAGGGGCACATAAAGCTATCTTATTAATTACAAATAAGTTCACACTATATAATTCAACCTATATAAAAAAAACCCTATGTATTCATATTTACACTATAGGTCTATGTGCTTAGAATTAAATTTTTCATTCTTTACCATAACTTTAATATTAAGGGCTGTCAGGAATGTCTTGGCATGACCTCCATTGGTGATCATTTCCTCAGCATGAAACAGTGATTGCCCATTCACATTTCACTGCAAAGTTACTCTTATGGTAGAGGCAAATCCATTTATAAACAAACAAGTTGCTGTAACTGTTGCCCACATTTTTTTCTGAATACTGTAGGAATTATTTACAAATAAGAACTTATCCATCAAATTAATGTTTGAGTTCTTTGATAACATGACATGTTAGAGCCATCTTGCATTATAAATACTACTAAAGGGCATGTGTAAATATGAGTCAGAGATGAAAATTGTCTGCAATTTTCTTACTACATATGCAGCGTAGTAAGTAGGGAAAACTGCTTAATGTTCACAGTGAAAGAACTCATAATTGTTCTGAGCGCAGTTATTCTAGATCAGTTCCATTTGGAATCTATTTAAGGCAAGTGCAGATGAATAAATTAGGTATCACTGGGGATACTGTGTTTGTTCTTTGAAGGAAATTCTATTGAAAATTCTAAAAGGAAGCAGAAAAGTACTTACATATAACAGGACACAAATGGTAAAGCTAAGATGAATTAGCCACTACAGTAAAAAATGTTTTGCCTTTTAACCTCTCAACCACTACAGGGAAATCTGTCTAACTTTTCAGCACCGTAAAAGAAATATGTATTTTGTAAAGTGGAAGCCAGCAGCTTCTATGGAATTAAAATGTAAAATTTGGGGCGGCTACTTTGGATGAAAAAGAAAAGAAAAAAAAGTTCACAAAAATCAAAAGAGTTAATATTTTTTTTTAAATTAATGTTGCCAACAGAAAAAAACAATCATGATTTGCTTCCAAATTAGAAAGAAGGGCAAAGATAAATCAATTTGAATGATTTTTTTTTTTTCCCTACAAAATATAATAGCATTAAAAACCCCCAAAACCTACTAGTGATCTGAATAAAAGCATTGCAGGACAGGGTCATGAATTTTAGAATGGAAAGAAAATTATAAAACATTTCATTAGTTTTCCTTGAGAAGTTCTACATATAAAATTATTGAAAAATAATTTAGGAAGGTCTGTGTGCCTATTCTTAAAAGTATGTTCCTACAGTAGATGTGCACACAAATTCATCTTTTACTGTAATAATATCCTGTTGCTTAATGTTAAAACCAAGTATAAATCTGCAATGATGAAGTTAGCCAGGGAAAAAAATACAGTCATATAGATTTTTTGTTCCTTGTTTATATTTGTGGCAGCACTCAGAGGTGCTAACTGGTTGTGAGGACAAAAGCATGTTGCACTGGGTATTGCACTGTACTGTAAAAAATAGACTATTCAAAATGATGACAGAGTTTGCCTTCATACAAGTGTAATTTTTTTTAAGTAAGTCATCCGTTTTTTGTTTGAGGTTCTGCTGGCTTTCGCATTTCCTATAACGTCCTATGACATCCATGTGAAAGGTGAATTTTCAGAGGAAGAATAGTGAATCCTTAGAGTACTCTCATAAGACTGCGATCAGTCCTAGCTCCATAGCACATTTTTCATGTGACTAGCTACCTAAGTGCATCTGCAACACAATTCCCCTTATGGCACTGAGATTGCAATTGTGGCTTATCTTGACCGTAACGTTTCGTAGCTAGGTTGTCTATAGCAGCATGTACTCTGCAGTATATTCACACCCCATTTATATATGTGCATCTTGCAATGACTCAAAGCCTTTTCTGTAAAATGAAAACTGAAATTATATTTTCCTTCAATATTAACGACACAACAAGAATGTGTACCTTCAACCAGAGAAAAATCAACACAGAAATAAGCATTCATATTCCAGAGCACAGGAAACGTGCTCTGATCTGAATTTGAAGGCAGTAAGATCTGCTTTGATTGGGAGTCAAACTGTTCCCCAGAAATGAGAATAATCCCTAGTATTTACACATCACTTTATAAATCATAATAGATCAAAACTTTCCTTTGAGTGTGGCATGTTTTCTCCTTTGCAAATTGCAAAGAGAATTCCGTAGCAGCTACACCCACTGGGAGGCTACTAGCTTTGCTCTGTACCCTAGAGATTTGAAAGAACAAGAAAATTAAGTTGTTCCAGGCTTGATTTGAAGATGAGCTATTTATTCTACAAAAAAAAGAAAACAGTATTGAAACCCAATTTACAAGAGACTATCATTCCGTGAATGAAACCGGAGTTCAGTGGAAGGACTGCTCTGAAAATCCTAAAATTGATTATATAAATTTTTAATTGAATCCAAATAAAATGCACATGAAAACTCTTAACCTCTTAATCCATGCTTGAGAAGTGTCAAAGATAAAAAAAGTGATGTAAAGGAGAATCCTTTACCCACCCTGCTTGGCTGGGAATACTGCTTTCACTGGAATTAGAGCCTTGTGCTCCTCTTTCTGCTCTACCTCCCTATGCAAGAGAATGTATTTTAATTTCTCTGTCCTGACAGCCAAAGCTTTCAGGTCAAAGCTAACAGTCAAAGACTGAAGTAGTGAACTGGAGTGGGAGGCAGAAGGAAAATAAAGAAGCAAAGGTTTGAGTGCTGTGAAATTGCATATTACTTAGAAAGGGGAAGTAAGGGGTTTGAAAATTGTTTGTTTGGAAGACAGCTATTTGTAGCAGCAAGGTATTTAGCCTAAAGACATGTTCATTAGAATTATAGCAGTGGATATGATAAAAAAGAACTAGAAGAAATCGAAATTTATGACAGTGTCCAGATCTCCAATGACGAACTAAATAAGACACAGGTAAAGTGGTTGCAAAATGTTAAATGGAAGAATTGGAGCACAGAAGTAACTCTTTTTTGGCTTTTGTTCTGAAATCAGTTTGGATTGACTGAAGAAGATGGAAATCGCACTGAAAAGAATTAATTCAATAAAGTGACTCTATTTTAGAGATGAAGATACTGAATCAGGTACTTTGTAAGGTATTTATGGATTAAAGCGAAGGATTTTGTAAAAGAGATTGAGTGATAGAATTATTTGGAGTCCAAAAGAGGTACAAGACCAGTTAGACATTAGGGAGAGGGTTAAGAAAGAAGTGAAGCAAGAGCAGAATAACACTGCCTTCCTTCACGTTTGCCATTTTTGTTAGTTATGCAGCGATTCCTGCCTTTTGTATTTCATCCCAGAATTTCATGAAAAAAAAGAAAAATGGTTTAAGAAAAATTAATGTCCTTTTGCTTTGTGCACTTACAAAGATCAACAAACAGTAAGACAGACCGAAAGAGATGAGAGAATGTTCAGAGTAAAACTCCTGTGAGATGATGTACCTGACAAGCACATCTAAGGCAAATGTTTCTTGAAGTTCCCTGGAGAGTCAGGAAAATCAATGATCAGAGTCATTTCATGTTTGGGAGTCCTAGTGTGATCAACCTGCCAGCAACCTCTGGTAGGTACATAGACAGTGAACATCTGTGCACACTGATTAAGCTGAAGGGGATCGTGGTTACAGGGCAGCAGGCTGCCTGTAAGGACGCCAATCCCATACGGAGAAAAATGCCAAGCTGTGCGCTTGCAGTGTGACTGTCATTCAGAATGAAAGTGAAAACAACAAAGCGGAGTGGTTAAGACCATTTATGGGGGTACTTACAGGAGGATTGCAGGGTGATATATGCTCTCTGCTACTGACTTAGCAAAGAAGCAAACAGAAAGAGGGTGACCTGCCAGAGATAGGCACTGTTTGGACAGCCAGAATTAGAGTTTAGGAACAGACACAAATGGATGCTTTTTGCACCCTTTTTTCCAGATTTTTGTGGGGTTACAGGAGAGGAGGCAAAAGTAGAGGATATAAAATCTGGATGAAACCTGTTTTATACCAAGTTATTATTTCCTAATTCATCATAACAATCACATATTATAAATGCTTTGGTTTTTTCTATCTAAAATGAAGCAGCATAGGCACAGACTATTAGAACATCTGCTGCAGGAATCTGAGCAGCCCAATGCTTCAGAGAGGAAATGACTGCAGAACAGCTCCACAGGGGATGGTTTGGATGGTTGTCAGGTGATGTCACTCTGGTTCACTAAACCTGTGCTTTTAAAAAGCAGTGGGATTGTTGGAATGGGGATCTCTCCAGGCAGAGCCCAATCTGAGGCTGCTTTTTTATCAGCTTTATAGCTGAAGGTAAGTTCATGGAGTCTGGACTTCTAAGGATAGAGGCTTAGACAGAGGATTGGGGAAGGCTATGGAACACTAAATTCAAAGAGATAATAGTTGCATTGTGAGGACACTAATGTAAAGAAATAAATGTGTTGGTGGTAACTCTAAAAAACAGTACCAATAAAAGAAAAAGTATTGAATAGTTTAAATGAATAGATAAAGTTGATAATAACAGTTTCCTGATTTTTAGGCTTTTTAAATGGGCATTGTGCTTGGTTTTTGTTAACACTAAAATAGAGAAGGTTAAATTAGAGCTTTAGTTTAGCTAAGGATATAAAAGGGAAGGTAGGATGCATTGTCTCAGATATTAAGACACTCTTTTATATGACTGAAAGATACCGTTGCCTTGTAAGCTTTACCTCAGAAATCTGTTTATGGACTACTCTTTCATTTTTGCATTTCTTGATAGTAACCAGAATGTGATGTATCTGTCTTGAAGGACAAGGTATATAGTTGAGGAATTTTACTCTGCATTAGGTATGGATTTCCCTAATTTCATAAATGTGTCTCATAGGTATGTAGCACTTCAACATGCAGCTGCCACTGCTGGCAGTGGAAATCAAACTATGGTATTCCCCTTTTCCCTGTTAAATCATGTAATTTCCTTTGTATACTTCAGAGAAAGACATCAAGGCATCCAGAAGCAAAAACTAGACAGAAGTGGGATATCGATCAAACAATTTAATGAAATATTGAGTGGAGTTGGAAAAGTAAAATCCGTAGATGTTTAGGAAATTGACATTAATAACAGCCACCAGAGAGACATATGCCATCTTCATACACACATTAACAAGGCACTGTATGCCTGTCGGGGCACAGACCATATACAACTCCGTCAGTCTGGTGAAACACGTTCTTTGAGCACTGTAACACTGGGTCATGTATTGTTTTGTACTGCCAGGGCTGATTGATGTGTGCTAACAAATATGACATATAACAACTGGGCCACAGTGCTGCTTAGGAAACAGAAGTAAACTGGGCAGTGGAAAGGGTCTGCAACCCGGAAACCTGTCACAGGAGTCTCTGTATGGTCAACAGAGCCTTTGCAGTGAGAGCAGGAGATGAGATTTTATCTCTGTTTTGTTTTGATTAAATATAACTTTAAAGTGAACACCAGGAAAAAGGTTTGGGGGAGAATGTTTTTTTGTATAATCTCACAAAATGCCACAGTATGAAAAATTACTGTGGCTCATACATGCTTTTAATGAGAGAATAATTACTGTGCCAGTGTAAATGTTAAATTAACTCTCTCCCACTGTCCTTTCCCAGCTCCAACAAATTCTGTTACCCCTTAAATCAACATTCAGCAACTAAGGTTCAGCTGTGACACAAGATCCATCTGACTGACTTCAGTTTCTCACAGGTTACTGGTTGTGGACTAGTGGTCTCACTTATGAGGCCAGAAGAGGTTAACTCGATGCTAACAGGGGTTAGGCAGACAGGTGCTCAAGACTACCAAATCTACCAGCATGTGTGCTTGCCTTCAAGCCACTCAGGGTGTGATTTACAGCTACACACAGGCAGCACGTAAGCATGAATATGCTGACACATATTCATGAGCATGCTGTCCCACACCGTGTTGTCGTGTACTAAGCATTCCTGCGCTTCCTTTGGCAGGTGGGAATGAATAGGGTTTCCCTGTCAGTTTTCTACAAAGTAGATGAAATTTATTTTTCATCTATTATTAGCTGTTGCTCTCTGAAGTATCATAGTTCTGTTTACAGTGCCTTTTTCTCAACTGACACAAATTCTTATGAGGAAAAATGTGTCCTGGTAGCTGTTTCACCTTTGTCCTGTGCTGTCCATGTTAATACTAAGTGAGCACAACTTGCTACTTGATCCTATTAAGTATTTTAGATTTGTTTTCCACTGCTGTAAATGACAATGCAGAAGACAAGAGGTGTGGCCTCCCTTAATTAATACTTGTTAAATCATTTTAATCTTTAGGTTTCTATGATAATAGCTGGTTTTGCTCATCTGGGCATAAGGAAGATGCTCCATATCTTTTCTGCTGAAGCTGTGCTGCTAGGAGTAAAAAATTCAAAATTATATTTGCAGTGCACAAAAGAGCATCATGCAGGGTTCCCTGCAGTGTCTCCTAGTAAGCTAGCTGTGAAGTCCAATAATAATGTAACTTTTTTACAGTTCTTCACAAGACCAGTGGTTAGCTCAGAAGTGGTGTTTCCCTCATGCAGCTTTATCATAGTCTCTGAGCTGTGCCACTACCCTGTGGTTCATTCACTCTTCCAGACCTACACGTAAGGAAATCTCTTACAAGTTTTATTTCTCTAAGCAGGCAAAAGAAGCTCACAGCCCACTCTCTTTGTTTTCAGGAGTAACTATTGCTTTGTGTTTCTGTAATTCTGCAACTTTAGTTCCTGTCTTCCTAGTACACATATGGGCGTGGACAAACACAGATTTTACAAGAGCACACATGCACACACATACTTGTCACCTCCACCTTCCATCTCAGCTTATCTCCATGGAAAACAGAAGTGCATCTCCAGTTGCCAGTTAAGGCAACATTCAAATTTGAAAAGGAGTAAGGACTTATTTATTTTTTTTTTACTTGCTGGCAAGCCTTTTGTTAAAGTTTTTTTTGGGTGGGTGGTTGGTTGGTTGTTTTTTTTTCTGTATATTCGCTTTTCATCTTCTCTGCCTCTGGAGTTCTTTTCTATGGATTAAACAAATCTTTGTCTGGAGGATTTTATATAGTGAAGGTTACATATCATAATTGTATACAGGGCTCTCAGTGTTAATGCATCCCTCCATAACAGATTTTAAAATGAGTCGGTGAGCCATCAGTAGGACTTTTCACCAGAGTGGCTACAAAGAGTGCTAAACCAAGTTTATATCACATGAAATAAATCACCTGTGGGCAGGAAAAACATGGAATAAATTTAGAATAACTAAACAAATGTTTTCTGTTGTGAATGGATTAAAATTTTTGCAGTCTGGAAGTTTTCAGCAAGTGCTGAAGAGTTGTTCCCCATCAGTATGCTGTGATTAACCATGCAAAATAAAGTACATAAGCCATAAAATGTTATTTACTTAAAAGCAACAATCTTTATATCTTTAGGTCTTGATTCAAATTAGATGGGGAAAATATTTTTCTGGCAGTTTTGGGTAATGTTTAGTAAAGTTGTGTTTCACATCACAGAAGCTCAGGAATTTGGAACAGGAAGGGGAAGCAGATTCTTTGTTTATATATTCCATATGATGTAAACCACCCTAGAAAAACTTCATTACAAATATTCAAAGCTAGATATTCTTCAGCAGCTTTGGGGTAATTTAGTTACTGACTATAAAGGCTTTTGGATCAAGTCCTTCATTTTCATTACTCAGATTCAGATGCAAACTGCATGACCTGAAACTTTATCAGAACGCTTTCATGTGTATTTTGAAGCATTTAATTAAGTTTCCAATTAATCATTATTTGAATGTTGGCCCTCCTGCCACTGAAATATATTTGATTAAGAATTAGGCCATGTTTAAACCTACATTAGTAAACATAAATTAAGCTTTTAATAAAAGCAAACTCCACAAGCGTTACATTCAGGCCCTGTATATGAGATGAAGAGGACTCCTCAGGTTATGTGTCTCTATTTAGGACAACACCATTTCAATTTATTTTAATTCAATTATAGTTGTTGTGAATCTGAGTGCGTAATAATCCATGGAAAATAAGCTAAATTCGAGGAAGATTCATTCTTCTCTGCATGTACTTTATATTCCTTCATATATATACTAAATTGCATAGAATGAAGTCTAAGATTTCATTAGATCTAGATTTTCTAACAAAGAGTAATCTACATGATTTACACTAAAGTTGTGATCTTTGCAACTACAGTATCTTTTCTCTAATTATTGATGTGTTTTGCAATCAAATATAAGACATGATAGGCATGTATCAAAATTTGACGACTTGGATTTTTTAGTGTGTTCCGATTTCCCTCTGTGAGAACATTCTTAAAGAAGAGATGCAAGACACAACAAAAACAATGTTCATTTTCAGATCGCCCTTACAATAATGCGAGAATAATTGACTAAACCTATTGTACCAAAAGCAACTGGTGTTTTGCCAGTCAGGTAAGAAGGGAAAAGGGTGAAATTAAAAGAAAATATACTTCTGGTAGGGAAATTTCCAGAGCTGGTCTAGAAGGTTATTAGTACCCAAAGATTAAAGTAAAAGATTTTTCTGGGTTTCATATAATGTTTAGGTTTTGGGTTTTTTTTTTCCCCCTTATAGTGTTGTTTTT
>JANHGB010050456.1:0-46468 GCA_026283785.1 Coracopsis vasa | reverse complement strand
TGTAGCTGTGCCTGGGATTGCTCCGACTCCGGTGCAGAACTTTGCAATTGGCTTGGTTAAACTTCATAAGGTTGGCATCAGCCCACCTTTCAAGTAAAAGGTCTTGCAGGGATGCCATCAACGTAAACAAATCTTCTCTATGTTTAAATTGGGTAATGTCAGTTCTGCTAACAGCATAGCCTTGCACAGAACTCTGTCAAAATGCAAAGTGAGCATTTGGGTGTGTTTTTCACACTGAGCTCCTTGACGCCATTCTACAATTTCAGCAACATCCACAGTAGCTAGCTGCGTAATGTCAAAAAGAATTGTAATTTCTGTGCAAAAGCAACAGTTGTATAGAACTATCAGTAATGTAGGTCCTGCTAAGTCTCAAGTAACTAAAACACGATAGCTGATAGAGTGAAAAATTTACTCTTGTCCATTTCATTCAGTCTTGGTCTAGTCCAATCTGGGAAAAACTCATGACAGTAAAAGATAAATAGAAGGTACAGTGAAAAAAGTCCACCATAAACATTGTGTTGATTCAGTACTGTCCATACTGAGACTAGAATTTAATGCAAACTCTCTGTGTAATATAGGGTCTCCTCTGAAACTTTTAACTGACTTTCAGATTATGTTGTTTGAATTCAAAAGTATTATTTGGTCTCTTGTATGCTCTTATACAGGCCAGGACCAGGAAAAGTTTCAGGAGAGCCAAGGTAAAAGCATATATTGTATGTCTGGCTTGATTACAGTTGATTAACCACAACTAAGCTTAGCCTACTTACCTAAGAAAAAAATTAATTGAAATTAGAAAGTTTCCCTCAGTTTTGGGAAAATTTTAATCTTTAGGGGCAGTTGACCTGTCTAAGGAGTACCCAGCTCTTCCAGTGTTTCAAAAAATGATATGTTAAAGCACTGAGAGTAATTTATATTAAAAAAACCTTGTTCTTTGGCTTAATCAAGTCCATTTAATGCATGACTTGATCTGAGAAGTAGGGGTGCCTTTTAATCAGATGTATACCTCCTTGTATGTGAGACCTGTGAGGGAGCTCAGCTTCCAGCATCATGTAGAGCACAGTGAAGAATGGACTCCGGCATTAGAGTGGCATTCCTTGAGGCAAGACATTTTGTTTTCTGTGCTTTATGGTATTTTGGGAGCTTGAATACAGTCATTCTTCACCACTGAGAGATCTTCATTCTAGCACAATAACCTATTTCTAAGTATATTTTTTCAGAATTACTCAAAAGAAAACATTGTTTTAGGTTTATTCAGTTTTCTTACCGAAACCACTACAGCAGTAAGTGAAAGTAAAATCCTCCCCTTTAAATCCTAACCACTTTTACCTCTTCAGCATGTGTTCAGTTGGCCCTCATATCCTTATTTCTTCCCAAATCACAAAAGAATAGACAATGGAAAGGATTTAGCTATCTCTTTATTAGGCTCCTTTGTGTGTAACTGGAATGGTATAAAAGGGGAAGTTCTTACCAAAGAGGAAGATTATTTGCTTTGTTAAAACAGAAGTTATATGAGAAGAAAAACACAGGTAAATACTGGTTTTAATTTGACTTGCTAGAATGAACAATAAAAGTTTTTGGGTTATAAAATTCTTAATCACTTTTAATTTCTCATGAGTTTAATTATTCAGTGAATGCATTTAAAATATCTTAAATATGCAAACTATTCTATACATTTTACTTTTTTGTATATAGGAAATAATCACTGAGCTTGTTATTTGTCTTTCTCTACTAGTGTATTTATTTGTTTTACAAATTTGAGAGGAAAAAAAATACCTAAAATGTTAACTAGTATAAATCTTACTATTAAAAAACCCTACCAATAACAAAATATTGTTTCCAGAGCTCATGGGTGACATTCATCCTAGGTAAATTAAGAATCTGATTTCTTTTAAAATGGCATGCCTTTCTGTTATTTGTATGATTGTTGGGGGATTGGGAGCCTCAGATGATAAAGGAAATAAAGTATCTTTGTAGTAACAGAAGAAGCAACTGTGATAGTATCTCCCACACTACAGTGGAACTGAGCAAAAGGGCATGTACTCATGTAGAGAGGATTTCCTACAGCAGTTTGATGTGAAGACAACAGTGAGGATGCTTTCCAGCTCCATGCTCCCCAGAGTGAACAAGACACGGCATTATGATAACCTTGGACAGACAGAAAGGTAGGGATTTTTTCAGTCTGCACAGGAATGGGTAGGACAGTGGTGCACAGGCAGTAAATCCAAATCAGCCATGTGGCAACAATGCACAACAGAAATATAGTTCAAAGCTGGATTTTTGGTGTGTTTTTTTGGTTTGTTTTTTTTTTTAAATAAGTGCAAAATGGTCACTAGATTTCTCCCTAGGCCTTATAGTAACTCAAAGAAATTGATAGAAAGTCAGGTAGAGATTAATCATTTTTGTGTCTTTATATCCAACGAACTTTCTTTTTCCTTACTTTTCTTGATTCTTCTTAAAAATACCATTGTACAGGAGAAAAGCAGTAATCTAGGTATAAATTTTTTGCTTCTCAAAATGAAGGTAACCGTGAACTCTGTCTGCACATGTGTCTCTGTTTATGACAGAAAGAACTGAAAATAGGCCAATATGCTAGGGTGGTTTCAATCATTGGTAAAAACAACAGGAAACACTGACAAATTCTATGTCTTTCATTAGGCTTTAAATGTTCATTAAAAGTTTGTGAAAAAAAACATGGTTTGGTCTATGACTTTTTAAACTGTTTTTCTAAAATGCATCATTAGCAGTATAATTTTCCCTTTGAAAATTGTTCCTACTTCTAACTACATATACCACTTTGACTCCCACACAGGGAGAGCTCTAAATGATTGTGCAATCTTCACTCATTTGTCAAAACCAAATTAACAAATTGCAAAATGTCCAGAATGAGTCATAAAAGAAAATTGTTAAAAAAAAAAAAAATGTACTGCCAGTGCCTTTTCATACTTTGGCTGTATTTTCCTCGCAGTGGGCGAGCTGCACTGCTTCTGGAAGCAATAGATTTGATATTTTTGACCTTCCCAGTTACTTCTAAAGAGGCTCTGCAGACCATGCTGCTTCACGTCCCTCATCCACAGGGGACTTAAATTAAGGACATGGAGCCTCACCACTGGGGTTTAGGCTTGATTTTTGTTGAGCGATCTACCGTTAGACTTACTGTAATCCCTATTTTTAAGTGTAAAGGGGAGAGAAAAAACTGATGGCAGCTAATAAAGCTGACCTTACTCATTGCTGCTGGGAGTGGGTTACCATTCAAGATGATTGTTACTGCTATGGTGGATTGAAATGCAGAGAGAGAAAGGGAGCATACAACCAAAACATTAAATAGAGAATTAGCATGGAGAGAGAATAAAAGCATGGGGGAAAAAAGAAACAGAGAATGGCATTAGAAGAGAATTACAGTTTAAAGGGGAAGAGAATAATTTTGTGTTAAAATTTCTCTACAACTCTCTGGCCTTGTCATATATATTATGCCCAAAGTGCAGGAAGTAGAGGAAAAGCTTCAGGATACAGTTGATTCAGAAATCATTTCCAAGATAAGAAATGTACTATTCATAAGAAATATAGTACAGATAATATCAGAAAACTCTGTTGCTACTTTGGCCATGATGAGAGACACAGCTGTGGAACCTGTAGGCTATAGAAGCTGCACGGAAGACAGAAAGGACAATCCTGAAAGAATAAGGGAGTCACTGAGGCTTACATCAGTCTACAGCAGTATAAATTAAAAAATGCTGGAACAAGAAGTAGAAAATGGAGTACAGTCTATAGGATAGTCTATATGTTGGTGGGGGTTTTTGTTTTGAGGGTTTTTGGTTGTTTTGTTTGTTTGTTTGTTTGGGTTTGTTTGGGTTTTTTTTAAGGAAGAGTCTAGATTGTAAGATATTTTCTCATTTCTCTTCCTCTTCCCTTATCCACCCCCCATCACCACATCCTCCCTATCCCCCCCGCATCCGGCAGCAAAACTGAGTTCTACTGTGATTCATTCCACACCAGTTAAGAAAAGTATATACATAGAAAAAGATATATAAGAGAACAGGCCTATTTAGAAGAATTTCAGAAACAGCATCAGCTTTCTTGTGTTATGAAAGGTAGATCCACCAGCTAAAAACTGGACTGGTGCAAACTTTTATTTACATTGAGTTTTTTTAAGCACATAATACATTTATGTCTACCCACATCACATTTCACAGTTTTAGAGCCAGGATGAGTCTTCTTCTTATATCATCTTATATAGAAATAGTTTATATCTCTACTTATGAATTAGATCATATGCAGCACAAGTTTTACATAAGGTTATTTAATCTCTGTGATGACTATTGCCACCTCTTCCTCAAGTTTCCTAGCATAAACTGCTGGACTACAGTAGACTACTAAAACTCTGATATTAAACTACTGGCACATCCATTTTTGTTTGGGAAAGTCTAGGACACTGTACCAGTCTTTTATACAGTGCTGTGATAATAAATGTCTCTTCTCATGCATGTTAGCGTATATTTGTGAGCAAGTCATCACACGATTAACCAGATTCCTGGAGCTGCTTCCTAAAATGATTTGTTTATTTATCTCCAGTTTCCAAAATCTTGCATGTCTTTAATATAATGTGGGGTTTATCTTTTTGTTTAACTATAGTACATTATGTGCTTTTTAAGACTTTATTAATGGCCATATGTTTCTGAGAACTGAAAGGGAAAAATACGTTTAAATCACATTGTCTCACATTTTGCAGAACAGTATAATTTCAGCTGATTTAGGCAATTTTCCTATCTATTTTTAGGAAACCTAAGAAGCAAACATTAATTAAATTTGACACTTTATAGAGTATGCCTAACAAATATCACTTCAGTTTAGACTACTGTGATGACAAAGTATTTACCTTCCAAAGAAAAATTTCTAATTGATGTATTATTCCCTTTTAGAAGCAAATAATGTATTATCATGTTATGAAGTATGACAAGTTCTATCAATTTTTAAATAAATGTAAATAAAATTCTTTAGTATAAACTTTTGTGAAATGTGCACCTTCAGTTTATTGAGCTTTTCTGTCAATGTAATTAATCTGGAAAACAAGTTAAGTTATGTGCTAATCCTTTTCATATTTTATGTTGCTTTCCATTGTCTCACATGTCCTTTGTATAAGTGGGATATACTCTTTTATGTTTGGAATATTTTTTTGGGCAGAGTTCATATATTTTTGCTCTATTATTCAGTGCATATCAGCTTATCCTTTGGATTTATGTATCCTGAACACAGTTTTGGCACTACACTTAACATCTAGGCTAAGCTCCTTCAAAGCTCTGAATATGTATTGAACTATAAGTATGTGAGTCATTCCAGTAAACTTAATGGAACTTCTGAAGTTTGAAGTTAGGAGCATGATAAAATGTTTTCCTGATCAGTCTTCATAAATCAAGCAAAGTAAGGCAATACCCTGCAGGTCTAAAAATTACTTACTATGAAATAATGAAGGTGAAAGACTATTCTGAATATTCCACAGTGCTTCACTTCAGTTTAATAAAGCTACTCTTGAGAAGATACATTAATCAAGATTTCCCTTTTCATATCTGTGTGTGACTTCTATGCCCCACTGTCTGGCTCCATAATTGCCATTGTTACTTCTGATTTGAATAATATCAGCATCTATTATGTTGAAAGTGTTTTGTGCAAGTCCTAAAAAGCCATACTGACCTTACATGAACATCCTCTATTGTGTCTTTGAGGCAAAGTGCCATCAATCAGCAAAGCGAATCAGTGGCATTGGGCTGTGTTTCACATATACAGCTCTAGAAATGATGTGTTTGAAGCTTTGAAACATAGATAAAACCTTTACCCTGCACATAAGGGGCAAAATGATCTTAATTCCAGAGTTCATCTACCACAGCTCAGTTTGCTCATCCTGATGGTCTCATACTAAAATTGTCTCCCCAGATACACTGGATGGTGTGAATGCACATCATCAGGCAATGATCACCCCTTAACTCCACATGCTAGGCTGAAGAAAATCAATTTGAATTCTCAAAAGAGGAAGGTAGTGCAGATGGCCACTATATATTGCCAGTTTTTCCACAAGACTGGAGTCTTGGAGAGGAATTTGAAAAACAAAAACAAGAAAAACAAACAAGAAATTCGTTTGCAAATTGTACCATGCTACTGAGCTGCATGACTGTTTATTGTCATGGAACACAGAAGAGCTCAGATAAATGGAGAATGCTATTTTCTTCACACCTGCAAAAATCAGTAATACAGTAATAACAGTATGGTGGAAGGAAGAAGTAAATAACAGGTTTCACAGTCTTGCTGCCATGAAAATGTCAGCCCTGTAATGCAAGATTTTGGATGGGAAGATCTGGTTATCAGCTGTATAAGAATTGACTATCTGCCATCTGTATTCTGGGGAGCATAGTTTTCTGAAAATATGTCTAGTTGTGTGTTTTCAATCATGGTGATTGCTTTGCTCATGCCTTCTCTTTTTCTACCCATTAGTCTTATAAATCTTTGGGACTGATTCTGAAAGAGTCTTTAGTAAATACTAATACTGTGAAAGTTTGCCAGGTTAATGGCCTTACATTTTCAAATTTAATAAAATAACGCATGTAAGTAACACTTCATTTTATAAGCCAAGTTTAAAAATCTTGTTAGAATTCCAAATCAAATTATCCTAATCAACCTCTGAATAAGACACCTTAGATAACACTCTGCATTGTTTCTTGTTAGCATTCCCATTGGACTTCTATGGACTCTGGAGAAAACTCCCAATCAGTGTCCCAGCCTAGGTCAGACCAACCTCTGGTAGCAGCAGCAGGGAATGGTATTTAGGGGCAGCATCTGAGTTTGGTCAATTTACACAGTCTCTTCCCCACAGACACTCCTAGTATGCACAGTTGTACTCCCTACCTTGTAGCTTTGATATTTGTTTATGGTTCTGTTGTGCATGAGTTTCTGTATTCTTTTGCCAAAGCTGCTGACACAACTAGTTTTTGTGACAACAGCTTCCAAATGTTCACCTGCTGCTCAAATAAGATGTTTCTTACATCTGTTTTAAACTCATCTTCAAATAATTTCAGTGAGTGCCCTCAGTTCTGACATTGTGGGATATAGATAGACTAGGCCAGACTAGACTAATGCAGTTGGGAAGGGACCTACCACTAACCGCTTGACCAATTCAGGGCTGATCAAAAGTTAAAGCATGGTATTAGGGGCATTGTCCAAATGCATCTTAAACACTGGCAGGCCTGGGGCTGACTAACCTCTCAAAACCAAAAAGTTTCCTAATGTCAAGTGAGACCTCGCCGATGCAGCTATTTGATGAATAAAAGCTCTGCTATCACCTTATCCACTACCATAAATATTAAACTCATCCCCTTCAACCCTCTTCAAACTGAAAAGTCCCAGTCTTCTCTTCAGTTTCTTATAATGCTCCAAAACTCTCAGATAAACCCCATCTAGTCCTGGTCACCTAGAAACTTAGGTCACTTGCCTGCATTGGTCTGGTACTTCTGCACATGTTCTCCAGTGATCTAGTCCCTATGACCTCTCTGCTACAGAGAGTGCATAGAGTGTGGGAACAGCTCCAGCAGCCAGGATCCTCTATATTAGGCTTGTAGTCCTGGCACAGATGCACTTGTAAATTTTGTCCTTGCTCCACTGTTTGACATTGCACATCCCAGTCAGCTGGCCTGGCTAGCAGTCTTGTTTGTCTACTCTATTTACTGTGATTGTGATGTTTATTCCCTCCTGGCCTTTCAGAGGCACACTGAACATTAATCACATTCTCTCAGGGGTCACATCACTCGGAACCAGGTGCTCTTATGTGCCTGCTGGCTTTCACCTAGCTCCTAGCATAAATACTCCTCTACAACCTTTTTAATTTTGAGCAGACTGGCTCCATTTCTATTAAAGTGCAGTCTTAATAGGACCACTGAGGGTATTTTAAATCTATTACTCTGAAAGTGTTGCTGCAAAGGGTACACATGTTCCTCTGGCATTGTTCATCTTTCCTGACAGCAAGAGTCATGCATACTTCAAGTTGCTAGAGGTTCTACAGATGCATATAACCACCCTTCCCAAAGCACATAAATCAGATTTTGTAAAAGAGCTAAAAAAATGCTCTTAGACCATCACTTGGACCTTTTGCTCTCCTTTTTTTTCAAACCTGTATTAAAAATACACCACTGAAGCAGCATTTTGAGTTTTGTTTGATCATTTTATTTTTCAGCAAAATCTGTCTTTAAATAACTACTGGTCATAGTTCCTCCTTTCCTAGCAATTATTTTTCTAATTTTAGTTTGCTTAGCCTTATATTTCCAAAGTGTTTGTTGCAATAAATTTTGTCCACATATTCAGCTGGCATATAGATTATGTTGCTCTCTGAACATTCAGCAAGTAAGACACAAAAGATATAATGGGGATTTTGAAAAACATTACATTTGAAGAATATTGGGGAACCATTTGGGGAATATTAGGCGAAATTTTGTGGTTTGGACAGCTTGCTGAAGTGCCTGATTAAATACTCCTATTCTGATTGATCCAGTGTAGTTTCCAGCCCCATTAGTCTCATGGAAGGTGTCTCTCCAGAAAAGGTTTCCAACTCTTATCTGTTCATCCTTTCTTCTTGTCCAACAATTCCTATAAAGGTCAAAAAGTGCTTAAAGGGCTATATAAGACTGCAGGAGGTCCTGCTGGGTATTTGTCTGGTAATCAGTGCTTGGAGTTGTTGCAGCTGCTGACTTCTTTCTCCTGCTGGGCTTCAGCCCTCCTGACTAGATTTGGCTCTAGTTCCTGCTCAAATCCCCACTCTTAGCTTTAGTGCTAGCTTTTTATTGCTGACTTCTGAGGTAGTTGTCATGCTCTGCATCATGGTACACTTCATACCATCAGTGTTACTTGTGGAGTGCTGTGGTAAGTACCATTGGAGGAAAGTGAATTGTCTACCAGCAGGTGCTCTGTGGCTGGTGCCTTCTTGAGATGAGAGCTCTCCAGAGAGCTAAGTAAAACCTGTGTGCAGCAGTCTGGAGTTAGGTGTTCTGAGAAAAAATCTTTGGCCCATTTTTTATGAAAAATTATCTTTTCTTTTTTTTTAACATGAAATTTTGTTGGAAGTCCAGTCATCGTAAGTAATTGCAATGCAATGTTTAGTGTTCTCTTCATGGCAAAACCAGTCATTTTCAAATGTTTGTTTTTCCATTATTGGGGATCATTGTAAGTACTTTGCCCTTTCTTAGCATTTTATGAACAAATATATAAGCCTTTAACTGCTGGTAGGCAACAATCTTGAGTAAGTTTTACGAGACTACTCACAGAGTTACCAGCTAAGTGACCAGTACAAACATCAGTAAATTACTTTGTACGCCTAACTATGAGCTTTACCAAAATTCAGAGAACTAAAATAACGTGCAGTGGTTAAGACTTTTCTTTGCCTCAGATCCAGGTTTAAGAGCTAATCTGAATTATCTTTTTTAAAAAATCAAGAAAAGTAAATGAAACTCAAAAAAAAATCTTCAGAAGCGTCATCAGATTTGAAGAGGAGAACACTGTTATTCTAATGATGTCAACATGCCTCCTATTGTGCTTTAAAAGCAGAAAACCAAGAGATAGTAAATTTTCAATTAGTAAATTAGCAGTTCTTACAGTTATTAAACTAAGGCATTACATGTTTAAAGTACCTTGGAAGCTATGTTTTTAATATGTTATATGACTACTTGTTATGAAATAGCTCTCATTTCTCTTTCATGCTTGGCAAGAGTAGTTATCAGAAAGAGAAAGAAAAAAATAGAAACTTTTGTCATGATTTTTAAGAGTATTTAAGTGTACGTGCTTTATCCATGTGTGCCTTATCACTTTATATGCAAACCATTGTCATCCTTTGCTTTCAATAAATGATGAACAAGTTTCAAGAGTTTAAGAATTTGAGTGTGATCTGCATGATCCTAGCATTCAGCTATGCTTTCACAATTTATCCTGACTTGTTTGGGCATGTTATTTTTCTCAATTATTAGGGAAGACTTTTTTTTTAATAGCTAGTTGTTATTGGTGTTTTTAAAGCACATTTACACTAGCCCATTTTTCTTATATATGTAATAATTTGATAAATCTCTGGATTATTTCCTCACTACAAAAAAAAATCATTCCTCAGAAAAGTCAGAGGGGTGATAACCCAATCAAATTTATCACCAGGTCTAGTGATATGAAGCAAAATCCATAGTTAGTCAAATAAAACAAAATCCAATAATAAGCTCACTGCATACATAAATATTTATGCCAAAGGCAAAGATTTATGCTCAATTTCTTTGTAACAGAGGTTTTTCTCTGATTATCCTGTTCACATAGTTAATATTTCTTCTCCACAAAATGTATGCGCCCTTATTTGCAATTTTATTGATTCTTACTCCAATAATCAGATCATAATACATTACATGTAAATACATTTGATACTTGGCATTTATGATTTTGGGAAAAGGCTTATAATTTTAGTTAGCCTGACCAATTGTGAACTATTTAAAAAGCTTTACCTAAAATAAAGTTCAGAAATACATTGCTGTTATGTTCCCTATTATTTATGAAATCTCATGCTTCTATATATCTTAAATTGTGTTTTCAATAAGTATGGTGGGTAGGTATCAAAAATACAGGTGTCAGCTAATACCATGCTTGAATGCTGCAAAAGGCCCAAGGAGTATGTTCTTGTCTAATTGTCTACACTCCAGAGCAGAACAGCTGCCACTTGTAGCAGATGCTTCATCTGACTGATGATATTCCCCAGAGTGTCAACAGGCTTTTCTGGTGCAGCTAATTATATATGATTGTATTTGGCATAGACGCATGCCCTTAATAGACACTTTTATCATTGTTCACCGAACACTGGAATACTTGAGTCAGCTGTTTATTATGCCAGCTATAATAGACTATCGGCCAAAAATTTTCATTAAGATGGCTGTTTACTGGACTATGTAAAATGAATCATTGACCTTAATGAACTAGTGTCCACATGTCAAAAATAGTGGGTGGAAACAGTAGCCTTGGCAAGAAGTCTTTAGACAGACAAGGGAGTCTCTTCTAATTTTTATGGGTAATTCCGTGAGTATTGGGCTGGCACATAATTATGTGATCGTTCTAGGAAGTTGCACTGCTACTACCTCTGTGGGTTTGTATATCAAGGTGTCATTCCTAAAAGTTCACATGAAGTTTTTTGCAGTGGTCATGTTTGACAGGCTCTCATTTCCCAGCACTTTTTTATGGTATTATTCACAAAGAGGGATAGAGTGAGAGAAGGGAAAAAAAACAAAAAACAACATAACAAAACCAAACCAAAACAACACAAAAAACCCCCTTAAAACAACAAACAAAAAAAAACCCCAAACAAACAAAAACAAACAAAAAAATCCCCTCCCAAAAATAAACACCAAAAAATCCCCCACAAACAAAAAAACAAGCAATCAAAGAAACCCGAAACCCAAACACTAAAGAAAACACCCCCAAAACCCCCACCACAAACCCAAACAAACAAACCATTAAATATAGCAACCCTATATAACCCTATATTCTTATTATCAAGTCTA
This sequence comes from Coracopsis vasa, assembly GCA_026283785.1. Lineage (NCBI taxonomy): Eukaryota > Metazoa > Chordata > Aves > Psittaciformes > Psittacidae > Coracopsis > Coracopsis vasa. The sequence continues at coordinate 34,916 of JANHGB010050456.1, read as the reverse complement.
ACTTTGTTATTTGTTTAATTGTGTCTGAGGATACAAAGACCCAATGAAAGTATACAAAGCATAGACTGATTTGATAAATAAAGAGTCTAGACTTGCAGAAGTATGAAAACTTTGAAAATGCTGCACAATGCATTTTTTGACAAGGAATGTAAATTTTTAACAGGGCTAGGAGGAAGGCCTTGGAGGTGTCCTTGAGGAAGCTTGTATTCTCTATTTTTTGCTCAGATTCTGAATGAAAGACAAGTTTAGGTGTAGGAGATGAGTTTCTGATCATGGAATGACACTGCTGATTTAAGTGGATTTCATGGTTTAGGTGGAACAACAAAACCCCAAATTTTTTATGTAAGAATGAATTAAATTATAATAAGCATCAAAATGGTGATCTAATAATGGGGGAAAAGGAGTGCTAAACACACGTTTACATTATAATGCAGAGACACTGCACCAACGCATGGAATATGTATATATATGTATTTTACTTGTGTGTGTATATGTAATGCAAAGAATCTGTCAGTGGGCTATCAGATTCCACTAGCCAGGTGAATTGTCACTTCCTTGTCTTAAACTTCTTCTTACCTTTGTTTCAAACTTGAGTGCAATTTTGTTCTTTATGCTTAATGTAACCTTCCAAAGGCTTTCTGTGTGCTTCAGTTGGGACTGCGTTGTTCTCAGTCACTCAGTTTGCTTTGCTGTTGTTGTGTTTTACCTTAACAATGACAAGCATGTGAAATATTCAGATTCTATATACTAATTATTATGTGATAGAAAAATGTCAGAACTTCAGTTTTATCTTAACAGAGCTGAATAAATAGAGTTATCAGCTGTGTACAGAGTTTCTTGCAACTTGGCATTTTTAGCTAATGGGAATTCAAGCCATATCAATCAAATCAAGTTGTTACTTAGGGGGTTAGGCAAAAGACTGTCTGATACCTGACATGATTGGGTATCTTCAATTCCCATATCTGTATCTATGAATACATATCCCAGGAACTGTACAATTGGAAAACTCTATTATCCTGTAATAGCCTTAACATCTTTTTGTGGCAAAAATGTGGTAGAAATACTATTGTATTAAGCTTTTAATATTACAGACAGAAAAAATATATGCTCATTTCTGTGTTCTGTACATCAGGCAATGTTTCTCCTTGTAAAAAATGCCTACCTTTCACTTCTGAAATGGCTTACATGTAGCCCTGACCTGATAACTCTGAACAGGATCATCTGTTTAATAGAATAGTTGTTTGTTAATGTCAGATTCAGCTACTGTCAAAATATGCTACATACAATGCCAGTCATGGTCAAAGTCTGTCTGCCTTCTACAACATCATTTGCACTGGTAGGAAAGCATCCACAGTGGTGCATCTAAAACTGCAGAGACACACAGTACACAGTCTGAACAGTATTTGATCTCACCCCTTATGTTTATATATTTGATTTTCCTCCACAGTCAATACCATGTACATGCTCTGTGTAAGTAAGAATTAGGTCTCCATCCAAATATGTGGTTTTTAAGGTCTACATCAATATGCACATTTTGATGATATAAATGTATCAGGGGCATTACTTCATGATGATAAGCACTGCAACTCTGTACATTTTTTTTCATGGGCCATTTTTCCCCCTACTGCTCATTAACTTCTGTTAAAGCTTTGATTATAACCTCTGTTCTAAGGGCTCCTCAAATATCAGCTTTGCCTCAGGCCTTTCCCTTCTTTGTAGAGTTAAAACATTTACCTACCTAATGCTTTGCTAATGTATAGTTGGTAACTGAAATTCAGGGAAATAGTACTTACTATTGTGAGTGCTCACCTTATTATTTATCTTTTCCTGCTATTATTTAGCATTACCATTCTTCACCCTACCTGTGAAGACATTTAAGGTGTACATTATAGAAAAAAGCACAGCTGTAATTTTTTTCTTCCAGTTCCTGCTAAATCTTCCATGTCTCAAAAGAAAAAAATAACAACCAAACAATAAAACTTCTTTTACTTTATATCTCCTCAAATCTATGTAAAATGATCTATTTCCTTATGATTGTCTTCCTCAAGAACTTTTCTGATTGTTTCATTTACACTGCCTAGTTTCTCCTAATCCTTTTTAGAAGTCTTCACCTTTGAAGGTCTTAATCCACTTTGTTTTCAGTGTCCCTTTTTCCATTGCGTACCTTTCCTTTCCATGGTTTTCTGATCTGGTCCTTTTCTGGTCATCCTACACTGGTTTCTTGTTTTTAACTTCTCATTCCCAGTAATTTTGGTCTTTTTTTTTTCTCCATTTCAGATCTTAAATGTACCTGCTATTCTGATATTTGAGTATTACCAAAGGTGACGATCACAGTCATTAGAGATTAATAACTAATTTCTGTTATTACTTTCCCCAAAGAAATTACAGATGCAATTCTGAAATGCTGTTGTAAGGACTATATGCTACTTAACTTCACTCTCTCACTGCATTTATGACACAAAGCTGCTTTCCTAAATCTGAAATTAAATTTTCAAGAAAAAAATTAATTGCTTAATAAGGCCATTAACAAGGCGAATATAAATATGTGTATATCCATTTATTCTGGTAATTGTCATTCTTCATGTAATGTCTCAGTATTTCAGAGCCTTTTAGGAATGATTTGGACTTTTATGTTCCCTGATGCTTAGTGCCAAATGCTTTTTACCAAATGGTATATAGAGATTATGTGACCTTCAGATTTTTCAGTTTACAAACATAAATTTAACATTTGTTACTTAGGCAGAAGAAATACCCATTGTCTACAGAAGGGTGCAGACTAGGTTCTGCCCAGGTTGATTCCTGTTCCAGTAGGCTGTATCTTTTGAGGTAAAAACTCACCCTGATTTCTAATCTCCATTGCCATCACACTGCCTAGCAAATTTTACCAGTCCTTAATGAATGTTTTCACTCAATGTACCTTAGTCTGAACTCTAGTCCTACAAATTTTGTTTAATTCTTGACTGCTAGTAAATGCATTCTCTTAATCAATTTTAATTTTCAATAAATATGTTGTCACGTTGTGGTTAGTCATTTTTCCACATTCTCTTTTTGTCCAAGCTACCAAAGTTCAGTGAGACTTTTCTATTTCCCAGCAGTCCTCTATTCATTCTTGTCTGTCTTCTCTAAAGACTTGATGTTCTGTCACCAAATAAAAAAGGTAATGTAGGATTTAAGTTTTTTACTCAGGATGGGTGAGACCTTTCCAGAAGCTCTAGGATAGCTTTAGGTCTGAGCTCGAGAGATGTAAGCATACCTGGATTCTTGACACAACAGCACACCAGTGTTTTGGCTGTATTTGGCACTTCTCTGATTTTTACAGCTAACACTGTTTGGGTTTATAAATCCTAATCTCCATATCCTGTCAAGATTACCTAGTCCTTCCCCCTTTTGGCTTTAGAGGTACAACTTTGTATTTTCTGTATAAAACATACATAGTGTTTGCATGGTTCCAAGTTACCCAATTATTCAGATGGCAGTGTAATTGACTCCTGAGGGCTGAGAGAAAGCTTCAGATGGCAGAGCTCTGCTATCATATGTTCAGAGACAGATTTGTTGTTGTTCTGCTCTTAGGCATGTCCCCATAAGGTAGTTTAGAATCAGTTGCACAGAAGAGCTGTTGAAGACAAATGATTCCACATCATTCCTTTGTGGGTCTTCTTATTTTGTACTGCAAATACCTTTGCCTTATTTACTTTGCAGTAGAAGATTTAATACGGTATTATGACAAAGAAAAAGTCATCTATACCCTATGAAAATATTTATGTCTCTCTTACCATATTTTTGTTGCCTCTGCACACCACACTCTGTGCTCGTACTTGATTTTTCACACTATTTTGTCTTGAGAAGGGAAAGAGTATTCTTTCTGGCCTGTTTTATACAGCTGTCATTATTCTGGTTTACACTCAATCTGGGAACGTATAATAGAGGCTGAGCCGTACTTCTCTCAGCCAGAGGTTCTGACTTTGTTCTTTAATAGTTCTTAAATTTATATCTTTTTTTACATTTTGTCTCCCACCTGTTTCACAGACAGCTGGGGTATCTTGATGTATTCACACTGTAAACATCCGAAAGTATTTGCCAATATGCAGTACTCATAACTCAGTTCATAGTGGTTCAGATCTGTCACATCATGATAGATAAAACCTTTTGTCTGAGGGAGATGCACTTATCAGGATGATATCCATCTGAAATAAGCAGGACTGGCTACAGGCATACTTGTGAAGAACCATCATTATTAAGTTACTTTTTACTCTTAGTCCATTTCTTATGCTAGCCTCTAGTCTTCATATCAGCCTTCATACTTGGAATTTTTATAAATATATATAAAAATTAATGTCCAATTTGAATGTATGCTTTCAAAGACAAGAGGTTATCTTTTATGTTATGTTTAAAGACTCATGCCTGCCTCTAATATTATATAAATAATAAAGGGGTGTAGGACTTACCTGAAATTATTATTCACAAGGTAATGTTTTCCTCTTTGCTTGAGATATGCCAGGCTGTAAGGGCAAATGTACAGGAAATTAAAGGCTTTTTTATGGCAGCAGGCAAACTTCATTTCATGGAAGCTTTTTAGCTAAACTGCCAATCCCCTCTAGCATGGAGGGGAAAAACAGCAAAATTGTTCTAGCAAATTATCAGGAGAATTCTCTGGGACATTCAAAAGGTCCATTTTCAATAAACTAGGACAGTTGTTAGAAAATAATCAGTCTCTGATTTGCCTTTCACAGCATAGTAACAATGAGAGAGAGCAGCTTGGTAGAGAAAGCAATTGATAGAACTGCTTAAGTATCATCAAAGGTGGAAACCTGGCTCTAGCAACCTTTGTGAAGAGTGTATGCACTGAATACACTTTTGAAGGAAACAGAAATAAATGAGCCAGTTCAGAGAAGGGGTTTTGATGGGGAAAATTGATTGAAATACAAGGAAGGCTGCATTTAGCTTTCTGGGAATGCTGAAGTTGGAGAGATAGAACTGTCAGATGTGCCAAGTAGGTAATTTGAATAGTTTGGATATTTATATATTTTTTTTATTATTTTTTTTTTAAGGGAAGGCACAGCAATGTAATACAACCCTCTGCATTTGGTGCAGCATTTTTTAGACAGAAGTCTTTGATATTCTTGACATTCTACGCACAAACCAGAAATTCACAGCAAACAATGCTTACAGCTATTTTTATTCTGTATGTCCTCACTTTAACTTGTTAAACAACATCGTCTGAAGTTCTGGTGTGCATGTGATAATATCTCTACCTCCAGTACTAGCCTGACATGAAACCATCCCTGCAGTGCTTTGTGAATACTTTGGTCAGGTTTCTGTATGTGGGAGTTCAGGGATCAATAGAATTGGAAATCAGTCTGGTTTAAAATTCTCCTTTCACCTGTACAAGCAAGGCTCAAGCAAACTATGGACCTTGAGCTGTGGTACTATTCAGGGAGAAAGTTCTAGTTGTCCTTGAAATAGCCTCCTGTGTGTGGAGAATGGAGAAGTCTGAAGATGTGTTTCACATACTAGGAAAGGTCCAAGGCTGGCAAGACTAACACTTCAGTGAAACAGAAAGAAAGGGTTGCAGCAGGCTTACGGAAGAGGAAATGGAGCAAACTCTAACCCCAAGACTCTCACAAGGTTTAATCCTAAGTCATGGTGAATTTAATTCTAAGCCATGGTGACTTAGATTCCCGTCACCATCTAGAAAGCAGCAAAGGACTTGTAATGGCAGGGTTTTTTTGACTGATATTATTCATGATTTCTGTTTATGATGACCAAGTAAAAGAGTGATATCTACCAAGTGTGCACATTTGTAGTGATTAGTGATAAATTTGAAAGCATTTGAAAAAAATTCACTTTCCATTTATTTATAGTTTCAGTCATAACATTGCTTTGTCTCTATTGTCATATTCAGAAATAAAATTAAGAAGTCGCTGTAACTTTGAGTTCTTAAATATATGGATACAGATAATATAGAGGTATAAAAATGTAAAGGTACACAAATGATCAGGTTTTCAGCTGTTGCAAATCTTATGGCATATGATGCTTTAAATTGAAAATCTGTCTAGTATACATGGAGATCTATATCAAATACATAGAGCAGAAAGACATGTTTTCTTGTCTACTATTTGTTATTTTCTTCATTATTTTCTCACCTGATGGTTTAATCTACAATATTTTGAATAACATAAGTTTAGAGGAGAAAACTATCAACACATCACTACCAAATATTCTATGACTGTAGGTACAATAAATAGTAGATGATGGTATTTTATTTCTAATTATTAGCTTTTAATTGCTTTAATTTCTTTTCTAACTGTAAATAAAATTATGAAATTTGAAAATATTCACGACATTCAGATCAAGAGTAGAAAGCACGTTAATGCACAGTGAAGGATCATAGCTTTAATGTGTTATGGATGTGAACAAATTAAAAAAGAAAAGGCTGATGGCATGTCTCATCAATATTTTGTAGCCATCTCTCTGCAGAGTTAGGCAGCAGGAATGTGGAGGCTCAAAAGCCCTTAAGAGCAGATTTGTGCAGCACTGACATGGAAGTGTTTTAGTGCTTCAGTACCAGAAGTTTTAACTGTTTGTCTTCTAAACTGTTGCCTTGTGTCTTCATTTTCCTGCTTTTACAATTCATTTAAGGGGCAGGGAGGCTTGTCAATGTCTGCCTCTAGTTAGGACTAAAAGCTATTTTTTTAAGGATTCTCATGCTCAATTATTTTTTAAATGAACAGTATATCACAATATGACTTACTTTTCATTTTTTATTCATACTTGTGGGGTTAGCTAAGAATCCTGAGTGAGACTGGAGAATTTTTTGATTTTTAAAATAGGGAACTATTATGAGAGATTTAGGTCAACATCTGCAGAGCTTCAAAATTATGATTTCTGGAACTTATGTCCCATTGATCGTGATGTGCGATATTTCTTCAGTTTCTATGACTGAGATAGAAAATAATGAAATGTGGAGCAAAAGGACCTAATTTTATGCTTTTCACATTTGGCAAATAATTTTTTGCCATGAGTAAGGGTAATGCATCAAAATACCTCACTTTAAACATACTTTTTAAGTTTCATCTGAATGCCAAATAAATGCTTTACCCACCAAATAATTCTTTTGCTATGATAAATATGTACAATATATGTAAACTTGCAAATTACTTTTGCAGCTGTTATGTTGAGATTCGTTTCTAATCAGAACACTTGGTTTTTGCATTTTGCACATTCCTGAGAAATTATCTTGAATTTATGGGGGAGAGTCTTTGCTGCAAGTAAACCAGTTAATAAAAACAATTATTTTGGTTTTTCCATACAGTTACAATTATTGCAAACATTCAATGAATTTTTCATGTTTCATTTTAAATGTACTTGCCTTTTTAAAAGCACAAAATAAAACACCAAATCTTAATTTCATTCATCTTAATCTATATTTGGGATAATTAAATTTCAGCAGAAAATTTCAGATTTGTTTTGGCACATCTGAGTTTAGTATGCAGCCTGTAATGCCTAGTCCTTTAATTACATGATTCACAAAGGAGAAACAAGGAAGTTAAACTGTCAAAATACTACCATAATGCAGAAGCTGACAATACTCCTTGATTATCAAATCTGAAGGGGGCCTACAAGGATGCCAGAAAGGGGCTCTTATCAGGGACTGTAGTGACAGGACAATGGGTAATGGGTTAAAACTTAAACAGGGGAGATTCAGATTAGATATAAGGAAGAAGTTTTTACTGCGAGGGTGGTGAGGCACTGGCACAGGTTGGCTAAAGAAGTGGCAGTGTTCAAGGCCAGGCTGGACAGAACCTCAAGTGACACGGTCTAGGGTGAGGCATCCCTGCCCACGGCAGGGGGGTTGGAACTCGATAATCTTTAAGGTTCTTTCCAACCCTAACTATTCTCTGATTTTCTATTAAATCTACCCATGAGGTAATTGTTTCATTTACCTTCAGAATCAGTTAACTGTATTGAGTGGTTTTAAATGGTAATTGTTCAGGTTACATATGAATCATGCTGATTTATTAAACGGTTTAGACTAAATTGCAAATGCTCAAACATTTTTCATTTATATATATATACACAATGTTCAGCACTGACAAAACATGAGTTGTAATTCTGTATTCAGTTTTGGGTGCTGCACTTCAAGAAATAAATAGTATTAATTTTGATTGAGTTAACAAGAGCATAACAAAAGTGAGCAGAGATCAACAATATAGCACCTGTGAGGAAATTATGGAAACTTTTTAAGTCTGTGACCTGAACAGGTTATGAAGTCTCCATAACTGGTGGTACAGGGGATAGACTAGATGATAGATAACTTCTTTTGCTGTCCTTCATCTCAATGATCCTGTATATAATGTTAAAATAAAATGTCTTTGTTCTCATAGTTACTAATAAAGTAACAAGGGATCCTTTGGAATTGCTCCTCAATGAGCTGTTATGTGTGAATTTTCTCTTATCCAGTTAGAACATTTCAGCAGACTTTGCCATTAGGCATCCAACTTATGAGTATTTGTCTAGAGAGCTATTACCAGTGTTGGTGATTTGTTTCCTGGAGGAAAATGGCACTACATTATCTAATCAACATTTGGAAGAATGTTCCAGTTTTGAAGTAGGAATGGGGAAGACTCACAGGCATGAAGCCATTTGAGCAGCTCCTGTGAAAGGCTTACTTTCCTGCTGCTAGCCTAAGGAATGTAATACAAAGCGTTATGACATACAGGATGTAAGATGTGGTGCCTCACAGTGTGGAGCTGTCAGAAAACTGGGCATTGAGATGCTGAGGATGAAGGAAAAGAAAGGCAACACTTACAGACACCTTTTGAGATGGCAATAAAAGTACAGCGGAAGAGAGTAATCCCCAAGCTCTGGGGTATAGAGCCTTGATCTTTGCCTCGCTGGTAATGTGCAAGCATAATGGCTCCAAAGTTCCTAAGAAAAAAATATAACATGGACGTATATGCAGGCAAAACATGTGGGGTTCAGCTTTGGCTATCCTGCAGAAAGATTAGGGATCAGTGACAAAAGTCCCTATAACCTTTCCTTTATGGGTATGTGTTCAGTTGTGCTGATACCTACATAAGAGTGCTGTGTTCCTTATGCTGTATCAAGTTCTTTTTCTATAAATTGTGATATCTTCAAAGAGAATCTTGAGGGCTAATCTTTGAGCAGTTGAGCATTTATTTATTCCTGCCAGATAATAGTAAAGAGGCATTGTTAACTGAATCTTGTGAGCCTAAAGAAACTAAAACTGAGGGAGGAAATTGTACAAAACAACACTGCAAAACTGTGAAGCTTTCAGGGAGTGTTAGCTATCCTCAGGGAAGTAGATTTTTGTCTGCAAGTCTTACTTTACTAGGCTTTTTCAAATTAGACAGATAGCTTAGCTCTGTGCAGTGAACCTAGCACAGTAATATATGACAGTTCATCTTTTCAGGTACATTAGCCCTTTAGAAGCCTAGCATAATACTTCTGGTCCCTTGGGATTAATGAACAAAATATTCAGAATAAGATACCTCCATATTTAGTTTGCACAAGAACAGTGCAAATAAAAAGTTGTTAAAATGTTGAAAAAAGGTTAGGGTTGTTTCACGAGTTTCAATTAATTCACTGTTTCATCAACTGCTTAAAAACTAACACAGAAATAGCTTCAGCTGTATTTAGATACTTGTTTTCCAACTTTTTCTCCAAGGTCCAAAAGAGTATGCTCAAAAAGGGTAAAATTTATTGTGTGTGTGTGACAAGGTTTTGGTAGCAGAGTGGCTTCTGTGAGAAGCTGCTAGAAGGTTCCCCTATATCCAGTAGAGCCAATGCCACGGTGGTGTTGGTGACATGGCAAATTCAGGTGAACAAAGGGAGGGAATATGTGGCAGAAACAGCTCTACAGGCACCAAGGTCAGTAAAGAAGGAGGGCAGGAGGTGTTACAGATTTTGGAGCAGAGATTCCCCTGCAGTCTGTGGTGTGACCATGGTGATGCAGGTTGTTCCTCTGCAGCCCCTAGAGGAGGCCACGCTGGAGCAAGTTTGCTGGCAGGACTTGTGACCCACACAATGTGGGACCCACGCTGGGGCAGCGTGTTCCTGAAGGGCTGCACCCTGTGGAAGGGTCCCATGCTGGAGCAGTTCACAAAGAACTGATACCCATGGTAAGGACTCGTGTTGGAGAAGTTTGTGGAGGATTGTCTTCCATGGAACAAACCGCATGCTGGTGCAGGGGAGGACTGGGGAGGAGTGGGTAGGAAGGAGCAGCAGAGACAATGTGTGATGGACTGACCACAGCCCCCATTTACTGTTCCCCTGAGCCAGTGGTGAGAAGGAGATAGAGAAAACTGGGAGTAAAGTTGAACCCAAGAAGAAGGAAAGGTGGGGAGAAGATGTTTTTAAAATTTGGTTTTATTTCTCATTATCCTAATCTGATTTATTTGGTAATAAATTAGACTAATTTCCTCAAGTTGTGTCCTGTTCTTCCTGGTGAGAGATCTCTCCCTGGTTTTATCTCGACCCATGAGCTTTTACTTATATTTTTGCAACCCTGTCCCGCTGAGGGGAGTGATAGAGTGGCTTTCATGGGCACCTGGTGTCCAGCCAGGGTGAGTGCACTAAAATCTTCATTATTTCTCATACTGAAGAATGAGTTAATATATCTTGAACTTTTCTACTGAATTTTGAAATAATTTTTCAGTAAGAATGTGATAGTAATCACATCTTAATTACATCTATTTTGTTACAGAGATTGAAATTGATGCTCAAGTCCTTTGTATCTATTTTAAACCGAATTTGTCATTGAGTCACTTGCAGCTACCTTTTAGACATTTTTTTAGATAGCCATAAAAAGGAGGCTAAACTGCGGAGGAAATAGAAAAGAATAAAAGCCTCGATGGTTCTAACAGCAACTGGAACAGTTGCTTACAAAAGGCTCGGTGCTTTTACATGGTTGTGTCTGTCTGTTTCTGCTGCAAAGACTAAAGAATAATATTGTGATGCTACTTATTTAAATGTATGTTACTTCTTAGTTTTGTAGGTACTATCTTGCAAGTAAAGCACAAACATGGGTACTGCCTCGAAATATCTTTAATTTTAATTCTATTCAGTTGCCTCCAAGCTTTCTACTTCTTTGAAACCGTAAAATGTTGCTGATGCCGACCTTCAGTGTAAAAAGAGAAAACATGGAAATTCATATTTTTGACAACAAATATTGTGGAAAATCTTTTGTAAGAAGAGGTGTTGCTCTTAACTCTAACGGTTAATTTTAATAGATTGGAATGAAATCCAACCAAAATTAACATTTATTTCATTTGACTTACATTACACCTTAACAAGTTATATATCTGGTTAACTTTAATTTAAATGGAATTTTATTTATAAACTTTTTACTTAGGGGAAAAGGGGGGAGGGGTGGGAAATTCGCCTGAGAAGGGAGACCCTATGTTCTCTAGGGTCCTAAAATGCCTTTCAACTCAGCAGTTCTCCAGCAATTATAAACTGAAGCAGGAAAATCTGAGTTTTGGTCAAAGATTCTTCAGTATTTCTCTTCCATTCTTTTTTTTGAATGTTCTCATAGATAAGCCAGCAGAATGAAAACAATGTATGTTGTTATTTTAGTTTTTACCTTTCATCACTACACCTGTAATTGATGAATGCAGTAAGTTTATAAAATCCTAGAAGAATATCAAGAGGAACTTAAAAGAACGTTTCTACAAAACTTAATATTGCTCTGTCTTTAACATTGCCAAGGGAAATGTCATGTCTTTATCTGTGCTTACACAAAGAGACAGATAAAAGACTCCTTAACAATAGAATTGCTCTTATTTACTGCATGTTTTATATTCTATTACAGTTGGTAATTTCTCATTCATATCTCTGTGGATTTTTTTTCTTCCTTTTTACCATCTAGAAGGAATACAGTCAACAATTTTTCATATAAAATAAGGATGTATTCTGGAAATATTTCAAAGTTAATTTAATCTATTTTCTATTTTCATCGGTATTTCATCCCTGGAAATATATTTTCCAGGTGCTCAGAACATGGCAATCATTTTATGTGTCATATACATGCATGTGTATGCCATTAATTTGTATGTATAACAGTATTTTAAGGGAAAGAGAAAGTCCTCCTCATAACTTGTATTAATTTGAGTGCTAACTCAATTCTAACACTACTTAATGGTGTAGCTAGTTCTATAGATTCCTTTGAGGAAGTTTTCAGATTTATTTTTTTGATTCCAAAAGCTAAGCCATATATAGGTGTCTAGCCTAGGTGACATTTGACATGTCAGTTGTGCTGATCATGTATGACTGAAACATGTTGTATTTCACGTGATATCTCAGTTGCTAAGGAGGGACAAATGAGTGATTGGGCAAGAACACAACTTTCCCCATGCTATTGTCTCCTCCACATAACTTTCCATGTGGCAAAGGCTATCTTAGTGTGTATCTTCCAGTAATATTATGAAACCGGTGGTATTAATCACCTTAGCAAAACTAAAGGAAAAAGGTTATATCCTTAAATAATATTAACCACATATCAAGAGAATATTATGTTGCAACTTTTTTTAAAGGTCAGAGCAGCAATGAGTTTTTTTTCCTTGGGTAAGGATTCAGTAGGTAATACCTGTAAAATGCTGACTGAAGTTTCCTTGCCCCTACCTTTAACCTGAGGTGGTATATGTAATAGGAATTGTGCATACCTATTTCTGTAGACCCATTAATCTACCTGTGTAGAGCCAGCTATGCTCTGTCACTGCACAGTCCCTTGGCCTTTCTCCAGCTTTTCCTCCTCCTCAGCTGTTCAGCTGTCAAACTGTGGTGGGTAGTGCTGCCTGATAAACCAGTGCTCAGATTGATTGGAAATGCAAACAAGAAACAAATAAGCAGAAGTCCTTGGCCTTTGAAACAAGTGAATGTCGTCTGCCAAGAGGATCAGGTTCCCAGTTAAGCCATCCTGTCTTCTGTCAATTTCCAGCTGGCTCCACTGAAGTAACTAGGTCTGGACTAAAGCTCACAATTTTAGACAGCAATAAATTCTCTGTGTGCCCTATTTTTTGAGGTATTTCTATATAAACACACAAGTTCCCAGTATGTGACAGCTTTTTGTCTCTTTAAGTAAGGATATTTTTGTATGGCCTTGGCACTATTTAGAGCAGGAGTACTTTTATAGCAGACTGCTGTCAGATGGTAAGTTTTATTTGAACCAAATGTGAAATCGCGTACTTTCCTTTAGCGATTTTATATTTTTGTATGTCTGCCACAGCTCATAGAAATGAAGGGAGCATGTAACATTTGGTAGGCCCACAACCATGGAAGCTCCTTCTTGGTTACTAAATTTTACTTAAAAAATTAAAAATTTACCAAATGAGGTAGCTGAGTAAATTTATTATGAAGGCTATTATCTATGCTAGTCAATAAGGTATTAAGAAACTCAATGAAAAGAAATTCTCAGCTGCAGTTATTTATTTTATTCAGGCAAAGCTACATTCCTTTAATCAGATTTAAGAGTGAAAAAAAAAAGTAAAGAAAAGTAAACTTTAGTAAGTTCTTTTGCCAAAAGAAGGAAGAAGCAAGCCAAACCTCTTTTCTCTGTGACAGTAGAGAGAGACAGGAACAGAAGGCATCACTAGTCATTTCACACTCTCCTGTAGAATTATACTGAAGGGGAAATATCACTGAACAGTAGGGAAAATTATAGAATTCATGAGCAAATGAATAATGCTTTTTTCCTAGTGAAATTCTTAAAGCAGAAATCATGAGTGTTTCATTATGGCTGCAGAGACTTCTACTAGAAAATAGCTGAAGTGCATTAACATTTTCTAGTCTCCTCCATTTCAATTCCTATCCAGCATCAGTTCTGTGTCTGATAGAGAACTAGTCTTTTCTGACATTGTAGCATCTCATGAGATTGCAGTGGAAAGTCAAAACTGGTTTAATGTAGCCCTGCTCTTGTTCAGGTAAGTTTTCCCTTATATTCAAGTTACATGCTTCTGAAAAATAACTTCTTGCATGGAGCCAGTATGGCTTGTTAGAAAGCTGCTGCTAAATCACCTCATATAGAGTAATAATAACCCTGGCTTGACAGAAATTATTGTGGTTACAAATTTAATGAGCTCCCTGGAAATATTTTCTTCAGTCTTACACTAGCCCATATGCTTCCTCTATTTTGCTAGTTAATGAAAACTCCTCTGTCATCTCCCTCTGTTTTGTTCAACAAGACAGGAAGCAGCCTGTGCCTCTTCCCACTGACCACAGTGCAGTCCCTCCTGAGCAGTCTTGGTCCACCTCTACAAAACTAAACATGAATGCCACAAAAGGCTGCTTATCTGACTTCAATTTTGAAAATTATTCTTTATTTTGCAAAGGTAGATTATAGTTCTCAGCGTGAACACTGGTGGGTTTTGTGTTTGGTTTTTTGGTTTTGTTTTTGTTTTTTATCATTGTATGTCATTTGCTGGATCAGCAGAGCACAAATTTTTCCCACTTGACAGAACTCATATCCGTGCTTTTTATTAATGATCACCATTTGAATGAGCAATTATACAGTTCTTTAAGTGTTTTTTCATTAACTATCTTCTTGCTGAGCAGAGTTTGTTGTTGTTTTGGGTATTTTCTGGGGGGGTTTGGTCGTTTGGTTTGTTGGGGTTTTTTTTTAAGAAGTTGCTTTATTCCTCTCTGGCACTGTACTAGAAAATATGTGTGTATCTACACTTAGAGCTTGTGTCAGGTGCCTTCTTGTGCACATATAGGACTTAATGATACTTCCTCAAGTTTGGTCATACCTATGCAGCTTGAAAATACACATGCATATATTCATAGCTAACATACACCAGAGCTTTTTTGCATGTGATTATTAGTACATACTGGATTTCCACTTCCATTTGAGGTCTAAATTTTTGAAGGTGCATGTTAGCAAGCAAGGAAAGTTAGAAAAACCTTTACAGAAACTCGTGCATCTGTCCTTATGAATAAGGTCATCAAGTGACCTAAATTCTCCAACCTAGATGTCTTGAATTCTAAAATTATTCTGAATCCGAGAAGTGAATAGAACAAATATTCCTGTAATAAGAAAAGAAACACTGTTCTCAAGTACTGATGTTTATGGTGGGGGAGGGGGGAAATAGGGCATGCTGACCTGGCTGGTTTGCATGCTTTCATTTCACAGAAAATATCTACAAAAAAATAAGAGCCACATTAAGGAGTTAGGTTGATAATAGATGGCAGGAAAATGAGACTCCAGTGGGAGATAAACAGCCACAAGAAATATGTGTGTAAAAGGAAAATAATAAAGTCTGTTGCTATTGTTGTAGAGTAGGTAGCTTGAGATGATTTTAATTTGATGCTGTCTGTGAAATACACACAGCATGCCAACCTGCTCAGGTTTATTCCCCATTCAGTATTGCTGACTTTAAAGAGATTGCCTGTGGTGTGATTCTGTGCCAAATATGGGTAAATACACTCTATTTTTTCAGATGTGTAAGTCGATATTCAGTGCTGTTCAGGTGATGTGTATCTAAATAGTTGTGGAAATGCTTAGGGAAAGTAACTGACCTTTAAAATTTTCCTTGTCTATACTTAGAGTGAAGTAGAGCTCTGATCAGCGTTGAAACTGATTGTCGTGAGCAAATCAAATAAAATTCAGACTTATTTGAGGATATGTGGTGACAAAGGAAAAGGAATAAAAGAATTGTTGATCATTCTTGGTAAAACTGTATTGTAAACTAGTGTTACATGATGTTACCGCGAAGCATTTCAGCAATCTCTTCTTGTCTTTACTAATATGTCAACTATATGGTTCATAAACAGTTTCCATGGTTTGCCTTAATCTACAGAAGTTTGATCTGTTCTCATTAGGGAAATAAAAAAATAAGATAACTTGGTTTAATTTCATGACAGTAGAGTTGCAAACACCTGCTGAACATGTTCTTTCTTTACTGCTTCTTTATATTGTTCTGCTTTGTTTTATTTAAGAACAGTCATGGTGTGGAAATTACTGTAAATAACACATTGACTTTCTGCATATGGACAAGAGCCAACAGAATCTGCCAGGTGAAGTGTTTGAAGTAGTGTATTAACTGAGTTGTTCTGACTGCTTGTATTTCATCTTATTTTATCTCCCTTGCCATTCAACAGTGTGAATGGACAAAAAGAGTATGACACACAAAACATTGAACTAAAAAGAGAAAGAAAGTGTTAAGGATAATCAATAAGAATATTGGACTAATATGTTGTCAGCTGAGAAACTAAGAAAAAGGTTATATTTCTACCTCCAGTGTTATTATGAATAGTGTCTGTGACAAATTCATCTGACTCAGATGAGATTAATTTGATCAGCAGGTGATTTTAAAAAACACTTTAATTCATTACTCATTTTATAAAAAAATGTCTCAAGCCAATATAGTGGAAAATAGTATAAGAGCCAGTGCATATAAGCATCTATCACTCCAGAGTATCATTTTTTGCTACTGAAGAAGTATGACTGCCATGAACTAAAAAGCTCTAAAGTAGGTAACTCAGAACAGAAAAAAAATGGCATGCTTAAATTTAGCATTCTTTTAGGAGCCAAACATTCCTAGGGTGCTAGCCATGCTACTATAAACCATAACGGAAACAATTCTTTAATTAGGCACATGTACTAAAAAAGGAAAACAGATCTTATATAGTTATTGAGCTGTTTTGGCTTTCAATCAGAAACATGTACTCATTCTAGCATAGGTCAGCAATTGGCTGTCAAACCTTTCAATACTTCTCTGCAGGAATGGTCTGTGTCTTTCTAATTCTGGGAAGATGCAATTTGGTGAATGGCAGAAGTTTCCAGTATTACTTGAAATTCATCCAATTAAATGAATTCTAAATCTGAGTGTGAATGCAGGCAGCCAAGAGCACTGCCAACATTAATTTATCGTTATATATGAGCATAATGTCATGGAAGGCCAATTTACCTAGCCTATCTCCCAGACAGCACAAAATTGTCAATTGTATTTCTGGCAGGATCTTTTCCAAGTCTACTTTAAGAGATTATATTGTATTTTATCCTTGAGTATGTGTTAGGAAATGGAGAGCATGTCTGGTGCATATCTATAACTTTCCTTAATTTGCTTTATTTTACGTCGGCAGCCACAAGGCAGGTAATTGCTACCTTATTTGCATTGAGCTCCTTTATTACTGCTGAAGAAAATTAATGTAAATCTTAGATTTGAAAGAAACTTGGCTAAAACTGTACCCTCCAAATGATCTGGAAGAAACTGACTGTAAACTAAAAATCCTTGCTTGCCATCACTGTTTCAATGCTACTGAGGTCTTATCATCCTCCCAAAGAGAATATAAAATAGATTAAAAAGTTCTAAATTAAAACCAAGTATAACTTATCCAACTAAGTAAGCTCAACACTAAATGGACTTTTATTTCCCCTTCCTTCTTCACCCCCTTCCAATTTTCATTCCACTAGCTTGCCACGCTGTTTGGAATTTTTCCTCTCAAATAATTGCTTTTTTTATATTTAGCTAATTTTTCACTTCCTGTATTATCCTAGTCACATTGAACATACCTATTTTTTTTAATTAATTCACTGTGTAGTTTAATATACAGTTACATAGTCTTAGAAATGCAATTACCACTACTTGCTACATAAGTAGCCTTAAAAGGAGCAAGCACCAATAATTTCAGGCAGGGAAACAAATTTTTAAAATGTATTGCTATGTAAGAAATAAAAGAAAGCCAAGAAATGTTATTTGCATATTAAAATTATGTCTTATGGAAAAAGATCTTGGTGGTTTTATATGGAATCAAGTTAGAAAGATTTTGTTGTTAAAATGAGATTTATAGTTAATTTTTGTGTTATGAAGTAAGAATTTAATGATGTAGTTGTAGCACTGCATGTGGATGTTTCCATCTGCAGATTACTCAAACTGAGATTAGGAAAATCCTGGTTAAGTTTACGGTCAGCAGTAGGAAACAACTCAGATAAAAGCAGACCTATATCTACTTTGTCAGTGTAAAGAGTACCAATATGATGTAGCTGAACATGAAATCTTGTTTTGTATTATATTGAGGAAGCTATACAAGACATCAAAGGCAAAATGTGATAAAAATATATTAGACCAATATATTAGACCAATTAGACCAAACCCTGCTGTGTTCCCATTATCAAAGGGAGGGAAATGATACCATAATAATGTATTGTCTAAGCACAGGTTAATATTGAATTTACTGGATGTCAGTATTGTCACTAGGGGCTTTATGTTTGGCTTTTAGGTGCTCTCCTGTACTGCTCAGGCTCATGCTCCTTCCCTGCTTATGTCATGCTCTAGCTTCCTGCCCTCTTCCTGCACTCACTTTTGTAGAGTTGGGGTGGTGTTATTTAAATGGCCTCTCAGCTCAGGAGTGAAGACAGGCTGAGGACTCATTTCTCTCTGCCTACATATTCTCTTCCTCCCCTTAGTTTGCAAACTGCAGAATGAGCTGAATCATGTATTGTCAGCAGAGGTGGGATTCACCTCCTAATTAAAGCACCTGGTCAGCTGTGTCTATGCACCAAGATCTAAGGTGGCTCTCACTACTGTCAGTCACAGACAGTGGAGGTTGTCACATTTGTGGCTAAGGTTTCCCTAAAGCACATGCCTAGTTGCTGCTGAAGAAAATTGACCAGTATTGAATTCTGGACTCCACTGATTATACTGTGCCAGCACATTACATACTGCCACATTATTAAGATGTGTAACCTGCTGTTGTTATTCACCAACTTTGTATCTGGAATCCGTGCTTTTAAACAGCTTTGTTAATCTGTTTTCCCATAAAATGTAGTGTGAACTTGTAGAAAATGCATAAATTTCATCCTAGGTCTCAGAAATTACTCCAAATTAAAAAAATAAATAAGTAAATAAATAAATAAAGAACGAAAGAAAGAAAGAAAGAAAGAAAAATTAAAAGGTCTCAGGTTCAGAAAGGTTGTTTGGGTTTTTTTTTATTTTCCAGCAATCCAATATTTTGGTTTTGAACCTTATGTCTCTTTTTCTTCTAGCCTACTCCCTCCTTCCCAACCCTTAGAAATGGTGTAGCAAACAGTGCTGCCCACAGTAATCAAAAACCAGGCAAACAAAAAGCAAACTTAAAAAAAAAGTTCAATTATTTCTCTTGAGACAGATGCAGACAAGTGTGGCCCAGCCAGGTGATCATGTACAAGTTTCAGTTTTCCCCAATATTTTGTTCTTTGTAGACTTGTAATGAGTTTATTCAACTGTCAGCTGTAGATATTTTAGGATCCCAGCAAAGTTACTTCATTACTGATGGACAAACTACTTTTTTGTTATAAACAGGGAGGAAACAGTTTGCTAAGCAGAGTCTGCGTTTCTTCTCTGCTGGTCATGAAGCTGTTGCTAAGAAACAATGGTGATTTTACTTTCATGAAGTCTGAGCAAGAAGCCTCATCACTTTCGATTTAGCTAATGTTTTTGAAACTGAATTTAAAATGTTCTTTCATGGTGGTATTCTCCTTATTTCAGAGCCATAATGGATTAAAAAATAAAGATGATTTTAGTGAAAGGGTATTCCTATACCACATAGCTAGGGGGCGATAAGATAAAACGAATGCCTTAACACCGATGGAAAAAAACAGGAGGTACACTTAAAGCCTGCACGTCTTTTAATAAATGATATTGTATCATTTATTCCCATCAGACTCAATTAGAAAGCAATTGATAAGTCCTTTGACTTATTCTTGTTGTATGGGAGATCTCTGACATAGCGGATTGCTCCCTTCTTTTATTGCTTTTGAAAGTAATTTCCCTTGATAACAATCAGTTTTGTCAAGTGACAGAAAATATAATTAAAGATGTTCATAACTAACTCATCTCTCTGCCAACAAACTAAATACCTAAGTAAGTGTTTAAGAATTGCAGTAATAACTAGACTTTATGAATAATGGAAAATTTGTTTCATATTATTTGTCCTGGTAGACATGGTGGCATAGGTACTGATTTCCATACAAACGGTTATGATTCAGAATCACAGCTAGTGTCCTATTGAATACTGATGAAACTGTAAATATAGTAATCTGTGTTACAAGATGACATTATGTTCATCAAACTGCAGTGGTTTGCTGCAGTGAAAATGGAGAATTAATACAGACAGTCATAAGGTAGGTTAACCTGAAGAAAAAAAAAACACCTTACTTTTTAAAAAGAATAATTGGGTACTGATCTCTTTTTTGTGAAAAGAAGTGCTGAATATTATGACTTTTAAAGGTCACAATAATTGGCCTATACATTTTTCTTCATTTCTCTAGATGGATGTACAAGGCTAAAGAAAACTGACTTCTTGATCTCGAAGTTTAATCATTACCCCAACTTCTATTTTGAATACCTTTATTACTCTGTTTCAGAGATGAAACTTAGCAAAAAATTATTATGAGAAAATTAAAAAAAAATGTTTTGTAATATCATTAGGGAATGCAGAACACATCAAGTCAAATAAAAAACTTATCCTCAGAACTGGAGGACAATGGGTACATTAAAGAAACAATGCTTCTTTACATTGTAAAGTAGGCAACGTCAGTAGAAATAGGTTAGCCATCATAACCAGCAGAACTGCTGGGTGTCTTACTGAGATAAATTTAAGTCCTATATATGTGTTATGCAAACAAATGGTAAATGTACTTCTTAAAATTTTTACACATACCAGTGTGCTTGCACTTACCATGTTACCTGAAACTGGAACTTGCACCAATTACTTTTCTCAGAATTCTCAAAGGAGTCAATTGCAGTTGGCAGCCTTACTTTTTTTTTCTATCATGTTATGAGAATTTATCTGTCTAACACTAAGCAATGTACCTTCAATTTGTTGGTTTCTAAAAAAAAGCCACAAATCTATCAGTAAACACCTGCTATTCTGTCTCAAAATTGATCTGCTTGACCTTACAAAATGTTCATTTGATTTGTGGTTCATCTTCAGCAAATTTATTTTCTTAGGACTAGTTTCTGCCTAAACTCACTGATGTTAACTACATCATATCTTACATACTTGCATGTGTGTATGTGTGCTGGAGCTTATGGCCACTGGAGTGGAATAGATATGCTGTGCAATGTTTAAGCAAGTCAAGTAAAAGGTTCTCTAACCCCAAAATCTAAAGGAAGATTATGTAATATAGCCCCCACCCCCCCACACTTCCATTTCCAAAAAAGGAGTTATTTTCTTAGTAACTGCTACATCTACTACAGACTAGCATCTATTCTGCCCGAAGATGGGGACTTGAGGGTAGCTGATTAGTCACAGGGAGATACTATGAGTTTCCAAAGCCATATACTTTTGGAGAGTTTCCATGCAATCAGTTTTGAAGTATGTGATGCAAGCCATTAAAAATTAAAAAAATTAAAAGAGAAAACCTCAGCCAGAGTACAATACTTGGAAGATTAGAGGGCAACACTTAGTGCCTTTGGTGTGAAGACAGGTGGTTTATAACACCACGGGAAGAAGCAGTCAAGTAAATTTGGAAAGAGGTGTGGTAAGAAAAAAATATATCATGTAAATACACTTTTCTTTTACTTTGCCTTTTCTTCTTTCTCCCACCTCTTGAATGTCAAGCTTCACTCAGAACAGAGTATTTTTGTTAGCTAGTAGCAAATGTCCCTTAAACCAATTTTTACTTTTGACAATTACTATCCTGATTTGTAGATACCTTAATCTTTGCAGATACTGTACCTGTATAAATTAACACTTCTGAAGGATTAGCATTTGATGGATTTCTCAACTCAAAGCTTTGGAGTAAAGCAGTGTTTAGATAGACTTTCTTTATGTTTCCTGGATACTCTACTACTAAGTTTGCAGAAGGTACAAGTGAAAGAATAGAAACACTGAAAAAGGTAAAGGTACAGAGTGTTAAATTGAAGAGTTGCCTGGACTGGAGAAGTTCATTATACTAGATTGTTTCTAAATAAATAAATAAATTATAATAATAAAGGAATTTCAGCAGAATTTGTGTGGGATTGTAACCATCCAAATTGTTCTGATTTTCAAATAACTACTGTTTTGGTTCCAGATTTTACTTTCCCCTTCCTGGATATCCAGTACCATGGCTGAAAGACTGCAGTGGTTCTGAACTTCCTCACTCGTTCTAGTGATGGTTTCTACAACTGGATGAGAAGTACCTATGGGTGCCATTCATCCTGTTCTATTTTAGTACTTGAGCAGCTTTAGTGAATGTAGCAGCAACACTTCAAGTAAGTAAATTTTGGTCCACCTAACTCAGGAAAATCACACCAAACCACAAATACCACTTTTCAGTCCTTATCACAATTGTAAGGGAAAAGATATGCTCTTCTTAATGCTAGAAATATTCCTGGAAGACTTTTTTTTTTTCATTGAAAGACTTGCAGTCTTTCACAACAAAGCAGCAGGTCACTGCTGCAGCCTTTTATACCAGAAAATTGTCTAACAGAACAGCTTGTATGGGGAAAGAAACAAATCTCATTGAGAGAAATCTATAGCCAGGAATCAAATACTTTTTTTTTTTTTAATGATGAGTCTGATGTATCTCTTGGGACAGGTTTCAGGAGTTCTAACACTTATAAAAAGAAAGTGAGGTGGAGAAATTTCATAAAAGTTGAACTGGAAGTAGTGGAAATAGAAGGAGAGTGGCAAAAGAAGCCTGACACCAGAGTTCTGAGTAACTCCCTGCTTCAGTAAGTCGCCGAGTTTGTGTTTGCCTACAGTTAAATGCCTCTCCACAGTGGAAATCAGGGTTTGTAATAAATCATGTATTTTTAATATGTTAAATAGTACACAAAGGTGTTTTATCCTGTAAAATCTTTTTCATGTTTTCTAAAGTCCTATTAATGTTTCTAAACATTTCATAGACTCTGATATCATCTGAAGTCCCACTTAATAATATTTACTGCAACAACACAAAGAAAGAAGCTGTCCCTCCCTGTCTCTCTTTTGCAATGTTATAAGCTAGAGGTTGTATTAATGTAATACAACAAATGTAGGCATTAGTTTCTTTTAACACAAAATCTACCTCCTTTACCAGGTGCTGCTCAATGCGTTCTGCTTTGCAGATTTCTTGGACTGCTTCAAACGTCTTCTTGAAAGAAGTGTTGATCAAGTCTTGTCTCAGAGTACTGTGCTTTGTAACTTTTCTTCTGCTTCATTCCCACCCTGCAAATTTGTAGTAAGTCAAGGATCAGTGAAATGCTGAGATTCTGATGAATGAAAGGTACTAAAAAAATAAATAAATCCATCATTATTGTTGTTCAGTATCTGGTAAGAGAAAGAGAAGTTACCACACTTATCAAGCAGTAGAGGGCTAAATGCACAGAAGCAGACAGAACTAGAACTGAAAAGAATTTTGAGTTGTAAAGAAAATAAACATAATTTAACAATAGTGCATGAAATTTGCATAGTACTATGGCATTTGGATTTGCAGAACTCACGATTTTTAAAAGACACAAAGTAACAAGGTTGTTCAGTCTAGAAGTCTTTGTCTAAGAAGGAGGGAAGGGCAGATTATGGTCTCTGGGAAAAGTATCTAAAAAGAAAAGGATACATATTTTTGTTTCCTTTGTGGAAAAATTCAGCAAGGAAACATTAGACATTATGAAAATTTAGCTAGACAGGTTGCCAAGTCTGAAAACAGATTGAATGGGTATATTGTCAACCTAGTTACTGGAACTGCTCAAAAAGAATTTAGGCAAAAAAGGTAGAAGATAAAGTAATTTAGATGCATGCAATTTTTTCATGTGATATTTCCATTAAAAAGCACATGGTGGGGAGGATAAACATACTTCACGGAGCAGGCTGCAACCAATTTTCTTTGGGTGTTTGACCCTTCCTATTGCTGTTGGTCTGAGTTTGCTCGCTGTTAATGCTGAAGTATTATGATAAAATAAAACAGATGCTCTGACCTTCCAGTGTGTTACACAATGTTCAAACAAGGTGTGGTTTTTATTGCTATGTAAGTAGTAAAGAAACTGCACTACAGTCAGTAACGCAGACTGAAAATCAGTTTTGTGTGATGCCCGAAGGGCTTAGCCCTTGACAGTATAGCACATTAAACTGCCTGAAAAAAAAAATTGTCTAGTTCTTTTCTGTTATTTCACATCATAGAGAGAAATTCTTTCTTTTTCAGAGAAGCAACAATAATATCAGCTGTTAATATTCAACTTTTTCACCTTTCTTAATTTACATAATGTTGAACTTTCAAAAAAAACCTAAATGACAAAGCTCCTGAAATTCTTATTTCTTTAGTCTATTTAAAGAGCATGTTAGTCACAGCAGCAGGTCAAATGATATAAGAGACTGAATGCTGCAGCTAGAGAACATGTTGTGCTCTGCAGTCACCCACTGTTGTGCTATTTATGAATAGGTTGTAATTTAAATATAGCTGGAAAAGTTTGCTGGACAAAACATGCACAAAACCCAATAATGAACAATTTTTACAGTGCTCATTCTTTAAGAACATATGATACTCTCTCCCCACCATCAGTCCAACTAGTACTTATCTACTGACAACTTTATAAGGAAAGGGGCTGGAACTTCCCTACAGGAAGTATCTGTATCCAAATACTTAGCCCTTCACACTTAGATAAACTAACATACAACTTTTTAATAATTAACCTATAAATCATTTTTCTCTTCTTTTGCTCTCTACCCCAAACTGTCATTACACCATGAATCCACCTCAGTGTAGCACTGGGAAATGGTTTCTGATGGTTCTTTAAAGTCTCCTTGCTGTTAGTATGCAACACTTCATTTTATTGGCATGTAGCAAAGATTTTTATGATAAGGGAATAAATAATTCTGCATGATGCTCAAAAATGTATAGAAAATCTCTTTTCTGTTTTTTCAAGCAGAATTATTGAGATTTCACAGAGGGCACCATGGAGATTATGAATAATTTATGAACAAACAGTGGAAGTGGTTGACTTCATTTTAAGACAAACCTTAATCATTGAGTTTTATTTAAGTTTTGCCTGATTTATTTTTCAGAAAAGGGAATTTTAGAAATACCATACTGCATCATAGTTCTGGTCTCAAGCGTACTGGTGTGTGCATCTGTAGATGCAAATAACTAAAAGGCTTAGCTATACTATTTATGAGTTAGCTTCCCTTTTCCTCTTTCCTTCTCCTTCTCCTTTTTCCTTTCTTTTCCCAAATAATTTGGACTCCAATTTTATACAGTATGCACTGAAAAAATGTATGTGTCTTTGTTCAGATTTTATTACATATGCATTACATAATGATCCAGCAGATTCATCTTCATAATTATGTAGAGAAGTAACTTTTATCTAACATTTTCTTTTGAAGTCAATCCATACGTGATCTGTAACTGTGACTGACTCGGTCAACTCATTAGTTATGTTGGACTGGCTTTTGGAGACTAGAAAATCCAGTCTACCGTGTACCTGATATGGCTGTGAACAAGAAAGTAAATTTTCTCTCAGTAAGTATTGATATTAGGCTTTCTGAAATCTGCTTTGAGTACCCAAATATATATATCTTGGCTTCATTGAATCCATACCATTCAAGATTGATTGGATTAACAAGTTGTGTGAAGCACAAAATATGCTGTATACATTACATTACATATATATATACACAGTATATATACGTATACAGACACAACATATATTCTTGTATAATGAGTTTTATTATTCACTTTATCTCGGATAATCTTTGTTCTACTCTTCCTGGTAGGAGCAGCTTCTTCTGCTTCCTATATGAAAGCAAACTTCTGTTGACAGCAGGGAAGAGTTTTTTACAAATCCTACCTAGAGCTGAGCTCTGCAGCACAGATGTCCCTGAAACTTGCATGAGAAATCTTCTTTATATTTTGGTTTAGTTCAAGATTAATTTGAGATACTGGTTAAAAGCCTCCTGGAGGCAGATAGCATCATATCTTTAGTTAAGAGGTATTGTTTAAGATTCAGAAATTTGATTAGGGAATAACTAATATTTTGCGTTCTGTAAAAACACTGCTTGAAGAAGACATTTAAATCTTCTACTAAGAGATCATATTGTCTTATGTTAGAAAGAGAACCTATTCAAATAGAGAAACATTTTGTGTCTCCTGCCTGCTGTTTAAGGCCAGAAGAGATTGAAGACCATTCTTATGAAGTTTGAAAATGCAGCCTCATTCTCAGGTTAAGCTTTATGCATACGTATATATCTATCTATCTGTTCTGTTTGATAGATTGTCATAACGGTGAGACTGAAAAATTCAGTTATCTGCATTTTTATTATTTTGTTGCAGTCGTCTCAAGATCTAGGTTACTGCTTTGATTCAGTTCAACTTCAGTAACTTCAGAGGGAAGGGGGCCTGTAAGTGTATGAATTATTTAAACCATTCGTGGGAGTGTTGACCAGGCCTCTTCTTTATTTGATCTTCGTAAATAGGGTTCAGGCTTTCCTTCTTCACAAGGTAAACCTGCTGTGTACTTTTGGATTCTTTGTGATTTTGGGGTGGGTTGTTTTGATTTTTTTCATCAGTACTGATGTGAAGTAACCTTTTATAGTGCTCAATATTTACTCATGAGAGTAAGTACTAGGAGGCAGCACTCTCAAAATATTTGTCCTTCACTCCTTGCCTGAAAATTGCTTTTGGATGAGTTTATCAGACATATCTGGCATGGCCTGGGCAGCAGGCTGCAAGATGCATGACGTGAGAAGATGCTGTGTCTTGCCTGCTGCTGGTCATGGACAGCTCTAAACGGAGCCTGTGATGTGCCAGGGCAGGGACACCCTTGGGACTGCAGGTGACTCCAGGCAGGGCAAGGACACTGCAAATCATGGTGCAGTGGAGGAAAAGAAACAAGAAGCATGGTGGAGAAGCAGAAAGAAACCAATGCACACACAACCCCAACCTCCTGAACCACCTCTCACCTCACTGGAGGGACTAGGCAAAGCAGAAAGAGCACTTAAAATATGCTTGACCTAAGTCCGGGGAAGAGGGAGGAAGAAGGCTTACTTATGTGTTTGTTTAATTACTTATGTTCCCTTTTTGCCAATCGCTTTTTGCCAAACATCAATTAAAGATGTTTGGGTTGTCTGGTTGGGTTTGGGTTTGGGTTTTTGGGGGAGGTTTTTTCTTCCTTTTTTTTGTTTGTTTGGTTGGTGTTGGGTTTTTTTTTGTGGGTTCGTCTGGCGGGAGGGGAGGTTGTGATTTTTGATTTTTAATTGGCAAAAAATTAACTAAATATATTCCAGGTAATGATAATTTTGCCCATGACAATGAGTGAAGAACATTTTATTTCACTTTAGTGTACATTGCTGGGGCATCCATGTCACTTTTTTCCTCATCTTGTTTCTTTCTGCAGATCCTCACTTGAATCCATATAGATGTAAGCTTTCCCTCTGTTTTCAGATGTTTCTCCTTTTTCAGTATGCTCTATGTAAAAATGTTCAGTGTGCAATTTGATTAGCTGCTGCTTATGTGGAGATAAATCATCAAGCCAGCAGTTTCATGATTAAAATTATAATACAAAAATGGATATAAATGTTATAAATTTGTGTATGTTATCTGAAATTATTATTTATATAGAAAAAGACACTGTTCATAGGTTAGAGATTTTAAATATAAGTTACTTAAAGTAGCAAATCTGACAGTAGTTTTTTAAATTCTGTTACATTTTCTTCTGAGCCAGTTCCAATAGCTTTATGGATTATGCTACTAAAATGTAAAAAATCCAGTTAAGCCAGAAATCTCACAAGTACTTGGGTTATCTTGTCTTATAATGTTATACTATAGAAGCTAAAGAAAATTTAGCTAAGTATTGAGAAATTCCATATTTTTAATCAAGAAATACCCTCCTTTGGGAAACCTGCAGGAAAAAAAAATGTTGCTTATGTTATTGTCATTAGTAGTAGCATTCTGATATTGTCTATTTGCTCAGCTTTATTTCCTTCTCAAGTCCTTTTCTATTTCAGCAAAAGGGTTGCTCGCTCAGTGCACAGTTTCACAGTATCCTACTTTAGGGGTTTGCTTTTCATAATTATTGGAGCAAGTTTTGTTCTTGAAAATAATAGACCTCTTTGAGTTTTCCAGCAGCATGTTGCTTTTCAGAACTTCTTTTACGATTTTTTTCCAAAGGACTTCCTTTTTTCTAGCTGATAAGGTTTATTTCTGGTGAACTTTTAACACTTGATTATGCGGTGGGCAAAGTCTGAACATTTCTTACCTAATGAAGGAGTCAGGCTGGCATCTATATCATGAGAAGCATAAAAAGTACATCTGATTTGCATGAAATAGCTGGTTGTTTCTGCCCTAATATTTAATACTGAGGTATTATTCATATAAATTACAAGAGGAAACATATACCGTGCTGGTTTGATGTCAATGCCAATGCAATTTAGATCAATCAGAAACCTCGTTTTGCTAGAACTTCTTATTTTAAAAGAAACCGTTACAGATTAAGTAGGGCATGCAGTGAAATGATAGACCTAAAGGAGGATTGAGCTGGAAGAATGCAATTTCATTGATTTTGTGGAGATAAAAGGGCTCTGTTTACTTAATATTTCTCACATATGAGAGTGAAAAAGGCTCGGTGTTGCTTTACAGCCTCCCACTACATAACCGGTACCCTGGGCAAGCTTCCCTTCAATCTAATCCCCAGAGCTTTCTTTGGGGAAGTTCTCTTGAACTTGTTTTCCATCCCCACCGTGTGGAGGGCAGCACGCTGTCAGAAGGCAAGCTGAGTAAGCGAAGCACTACCAGCTGCACCACCAAGGGAATTACCTCACAGGGATGGCACACTTATCTCCACTGTGCTGCAGCTAAAAGCTGTCAGGAGTTTGCAACTTCTTCCTAGCATTGAGATTCCTGATTTTACTACTTTTATCTATGCCTCAGCAGTAATATCAGAAAATGAACACCTAACCTTACTCCAACATGCATTGTAAATAGCTGAAATCATTTGACAGTGAGTTGCAGTACTGCTATTTCTGGAGATCGTCTGCATGTGATATTTACCACATGAAACATCTAAACTTCCTGATTTTGTAATTGCTATATAAGCAGGATGAATTTGTTTAAAAATTGAATATGTTAGAGCAAGTGGTAAAACCTAGGCAGGACAGAGAAATAACTTAGTTCCTTAGATTATAGCACAGGTATATAAATTAGAGTGTGTCTGAGCATTGCTAAAACAAACCATGCTTGTCAAAGCACCTAATACTGATTGAGGATATGAGTAGATAATAATTTGAACAAGAATCTTTACTCTAATATTGATGCAGGGGACACAAAAGAGCTCCTTGCGGCTGTTCCAGTCAGTGGCAGAGCTGATGACCTCTCCTTAGGAAGCACCCATTTCTTCCCTCCTCTTCCTCCATCTCTGATTCCTAATGTATGCATGATCTGACAAGTGGACCTCAGTCCTGTCCCTCTCATCCTCAGACACAACCATGCATTGCAGCTCATATGATGGTAACTTTCTTTTTTTTCAGGAGTTAAATTCCAATCTATAATCAATAAAATGTGTCTTCTCTCATGGCCATCTATAATGTTACCATTTTTCTTCATGTTTTCTGTTTCATCAATTAAAATCTAGCGTACGCTGTGTACTGTAAGTCTGTACTGCATGATTGTCCCTCACAGACTGTCATTTCTGGGACTAAGATCCTTCCAGTTAGCTATTACAGATAGTATGGATTAAGATTTCTGGGCCTGGGGAAGGAGACCTTATTCTATGTTGTCTTACTAGAGAAGAGGTAACATGCTCATTATCATATACCAGCTATGTGTCAGATTTTCTGACAATACAGAAATAAGGTAATTTAAAGTCTGCTTAAAAGGAAATGGTTGCATGACCTGGAAAACTACCAACTTCTTTGATTGGTCTGACTTCTGACAGAGCTTGTATAGTCTTCAGGGAATGGTAATCTACAGTCAGGAACTGTTCATCCACAGGTATTAAAAATTAATTTTAATTGCAAGAGCTTTCTGTCCAACTCCACTCCTTTCATTTTTTTTTAAAGATCTTCTCCTTGCCCTTGTTATCCTTCACCAGCTAGATATTTCTTTTTGTCACACAAATTTTGTTATGTAGAAAACTCTGTGAAAGTCCCTGTTGCTATGCACATACCAAAGCCTGACAAAATGTAAGACGGTAAAATATTAAATGAGCATAAAAGATACCTTTATTTTAGTCCCAGTTTTTTTGCACCAATAACATGCTTCAAATTTAATACTTCTCCTGGAGAAGTAAGCCTGCACCATCCCTTGTAATCAAGTCCAAATTCATTAGACTTTTTCAATAAACGTTTTGTGTGAGATCCCTTGCATACCAATGGTTGCTGTGGCAACAACCATAGTTTGCCCATTCAGGTTATTTTCCCAAAGCACATAACAGAATTCTCTCTTTTGCATCCAAAAATCCGCAATATGTTCAGCTGTGAAACCTGGTATAGCTCCTTATCTTAGACTTTTTTTCTTTCTTTTTGCTCTGCTTTGCCTCCAATGTGCTGTAAACCTGCCAATGTGCCAGGTTTTCATATACCTAATCCAGCTCTACAGCTCTCTTTAACAGTCAATTCACTACAGGTAGCCTTTTCTAAGAATTTTCCTTTCCTAATTTTGGCTGTGATTAATTTCACTACTTCCAGTAGAGCAGAAACACCTAAAATACCTGGAAACCATGCTTGTTTCTTTGTATCATTTCCTTAGAAAGTAGTGGAATTTAATTTGCAGTATTTCATTTTTCCCTCTATAATTAACAAAAAAATAAATCTCAGTATCAGATGGGGTTTTTTCCCATTAGGTCTGTTGTTTGACATCAGAATGATTTGATAGCTTGCATTCAAGCATAAAAGT
This sequence comes from Coracopsis vasa, assembly GCA_026283785.1. Lineage (NCBI taxonomy): Eukaryota > Metazoa > Chordata > Aves > Psittaciformes > Psittacidae > Coracopsis > Coracopsis vasa. The sequence continues at coordinate 4,132 of JANHGB010050456.1, read as the reverse complement.
AGCACCACATTGTGGTTCTACCATATAGACAATTTTGTAGGAAAGTGTAAATTCTGGCATATTTCTCTGCCTTCTTTTTTTTTTTTTCCACATTTCAAACATGCTTAAGAAAGACATGTCAGCATTTTCTAGGCTAAAATACATGTGTTCAAAACTATTTTCCTTTTAAATACAGAGTATGCATCCTACATGAACAAAGCTTCTAATAGAATATAAGATTTCTATATTTGGTATATAAAAAGTATTCTGCTGTGCTGAGCCTAAAAACATTGTCAGTTTAGGTAATTTTTGAGCTTCTGAATTTCCTCTCCCCTCTCAAATTAACACTAAAATTTCAAAACCTCAGGTTTGCATAGGTTTCCTGTCCATCTGGCATTAATATAAATCACCTACTCCAACTTTTCTTTCACTACCAGGAAATATAATCTGCATTATGTGGTGGTAACAACATTTTCTTATGATGTCTGAGGAGGTCAAGTATATCATTTGCATTTAACCATCTAGTCAATGTACTTGTTATTTCAGATTTTGTCTAATAAGTTTCTCTTCTAATCTCTCTTGCTATTAAATGTGACTTCACATTCTCTTAACAGCCTCTAGCAGGGCTCATTAATCCCCCTACCACTCCAGGGGTAGGGACCTTCTCCTGTCTGGGATTCCTCAGAGCTCTTTGGACAGAGCTGGCGGGAGAGGACAATTCTCTCTATCCTCTTGTCACTTCCAACTGCACATAGCTGCATGCTGCCTTTCTCTTCAGCTTCTCTTGCTTGCTCCCCCCACAGCTCCCTTTTTTTTTATCTACATGAGCAGTATACCTGTGACAGCTGTTTGGTGTAATCTGGATTGGCTTGAGTTTATTTCAGTGCTGTCCCTTAAGTCTAATTCAAGAGTAGCATTATTACCAGGGGGCTGGATGAGTCAGCTGAGGTAGAAAAAAATGAACAGATGCTACTGAAAGTAGGACCCTTTCAAACGAAGTGCCAATCTTTACACAGCTGTACAAAGAAAGCCTTGCATAAATCACTTCCCATGTTGTTTTTATTCTCGCCTTTGAGCAATCCAAAGGCATGCCGTGCAGAAGCTATTTTTTTATATTGCATAGTAAATATCTTAACTTTGATATTTCCAGATTGGTATGACTTATTTTGAAATGTCGTCTTTATAAAATAATGTCAAATGATTATAAACCTTCTGTTAATGTTCTGCATAGAGAGTGCAATCAGAAAATATTTTTCTAAAAATTTTACCACCTTTGTGTATGTGTAATCATCCCTTCTTGTTGGCATGGAAATACATTTTTTTCCTCTGAATGTGACTCAGAGCTTTTGATGTAAACTCTCTCTTAATAATCATCTATATATTTTCCTGTGCTTTAGAAATGCGGCTTCCTTATTTGGGGTTGGGCTAGGTGATCTTTAAAGGACCCTTCCAACCCAAAGCATTGCACAGTTTATTCTTATTACTTTATTTCTTTTCACATTAGATAAGCTGCTAAGAGTTTCTGTTTGCTTTTAACATCAGGTCTCTATCCTGGAACATCTTTATTCCAATTAGAAAGTTATTTTGCATTCTTTCATCACCTTGTACCTCACAATAGCATAATCTTTCATTTTCTTTCTAGTTAAAGTCTGCTGTTAACTACTACAACGTGCATCTGACTTCTCTGCTCTAATGCGTAGAAAACTTTCCATCTAAATGTAACCTTTTTCCTGTCTATTTCTTATTTTCTCAAGGTTCATTTTTTATCTTTATGAATTACAACATTTAACACATTTTCTCACTGAATTAGAGTTATTATACTGTAAAGCTCCCAGTCTGACGATTGTTTCAGATTTTGCATCAAATCCTGCTGCAGTTACTATGCCTGCAATACTACCATTGTGTATCTCTTGCTCTTAGGAGATATTTTGAGAAAATGTGCTCAAGGTTTTTTAGCATTTGTTAATAAATAGATAAAAAGCATTTTTCACACCTGCAAGCGCATCCAAATACATATGTGGTACTGTATGTATTAGAATTCACATGTATGTTGTATATTGCAAATTGTACTCATGGGGAGCTGTGGTGTAAGCTCATTGTGTCATATAGGAAAACAAAATTGAAAAAATCAGCTGACAAACAGCTATTTGCTAATTCCTATATAGTTAAACTACAAAGAGCTGGAGTCCCTTGCTGGAGCTCTTTTCAAAAGTGGGCATTCTGCTAGTTTGAATCCACTCAACTATCCCCTAATGAACAATCACTTGCAGATGAGTTCTTCCCCAGCTGGATTCCCAGATAATCAGAGTTATGTTTTCTTTTCCCAGACGTCTACATTCTGTTTCTTTCTTCTCACTCTATTGACAAATAAGTTGGAAGGACTCCCAGAATGTTTTGATCTTTTATATCTTTTAGATTTTCAGGTTAGTAAAGTTTGTCATTCGTTTTTAAATGATGATGTATCAGTCAGCTTTTTTGCTTACATGTGACTGGCATGCTTCTCCAGACACCAGGAACTTTGCAAAGGGAACAGATAAAACAGCTCTTTCTTCAAGAAGCTGAGGTCTTGAAACAAGAGATAGTAGAAAACATGAATGTGCATTCTAAATATAATATTTAATACAAAATGTAGTTAGTTATCTTGATGCATTAGCCATATTATCATGCAGTCGTGTCCCCAACTTTTATTGACTGCAGGCTATACTCACTTCAAAGTCCAAGACAAGAGGAAGAGATTAGTAGACAATTACGGTACAGGCACATAGTATGGGAAGTCTACCCTGGAAAATTATGGACAAAATTATGTCCTAGAAAATGAAGTGGCTAAACCTGTCAAACTTTTTGAAACCCACAGGACTCTCTAAGTCAGCATGAATAAGTGAATTCAGCCTTGAATTTATTTGTGTTGCAGTGCATTTGATTGGACTAGCTTAAGGCTAGACTCTTCCAAATACCCTACCTATCAAATTATTTTCTTCGAAATTTTCACTACTGCACACTTCAATTGAAATGACTGATTAAATTCCCCAGTACTGAGCTGTCAGGTCACAAATCATAATAATTAAATACATAAAGTTTCTCTACAGAATTCAATTATATAATTTATAAGTGCTTGAAAATTAGCCTACTTGTAGCTGTGCAAATACCACAAACTACTTTTCGCTATAATAGCATATAAATAGAATATAAATAGCGTATTAAAAAAGATAAGCATATAAATATTATACAGCAAATAGTTGATAATAATATTTTTTTAATAAATGCAATGTACATTATAAATATCGTTACCATTCTCTGAATATAGAGAGCCTGAAAGTCTAGTTATATCTTAGATAAAATTACTATACAGACTGTAGTTCTGACCCTGCTCAGACATATGATAGTATTCTAAATAGTGATGCTATTAATGTACTCAAATATGTGTATTAATGGATCTGTTTAGTTGATCATACAATGTTTTTCAGTTGATATTTAGGCTAATGTATGTAGATGTCATCTGAAGGGACTGTGATGTTCCCTAGGAATTTCCAAATTTTTTTGCCTTTCTGTGCATGGAGACAGACATATTCTAATTCCTACTTCATTTCCAAGACCATTTTTTTTGCTATAGATTTGGAATTTCATTCCATACCGTGTGGTAATTATTTATTTATAGGGCTGATAGATTGATTTTTTTTCCCCAAAGAAACATCTTAATGAAAGGTACCAACTTTCTAGAGAAACTTTAAACCTGCCTGTTCTTTTTCAGTCAAAAAGCAAAACCTTGAAATACTTGGAGTTACTGGCATGTTATCTTACAAAAATTATAGTTACACTAATCTGAGAAAAAAGAAGGCATTTATTTATTTTTTTTTCAAGTGACATCCAACCCATTCCTTTTTCTAATTGTAAGGAAATAATTATAAATACAGTATCACATTTCTAGGAAGAAGCAACTTCCAGTATAAAATTGAGGATGTAGGTGGCATATATTTACATGGTTTTATATGCTTTTGTTCTTTTAAAACAAAACCAACAAACCAACCAAACTTATGCATCTGACCAGTTAACATGCCTGTATTCAGCATGCAAGTATCTGTTTATTAACAATGTATGCGCACAAGACCCCAACCCTATTCTGACTAAAGTCCAGAGTGAGTTTCCATTGTCTTGG
>JANHGB010050455.1:24669-36902 GCA_026283785.1 Coracopsis vasa | reverse complement strand
GAGAGGAAAAGGGAGGGGAGAGGAAAGGAAAGGAAAGGGGAGAGGAAAGGAAAGGGGAGAGGAGAGGAAAGGGGAGAGGAGAGGGGAGAGGAAAGGAAAGGGGAGAGGAGAGGGGAGAGGAGAGGGGAGAGGAGAGGGGAGAGGAAAGGAAAGGGGAGAGGAAAGGGGAGAGGAAAGGGGAGAGGAAAGGGGAGAGGAAAGGGACTTAAAATAGTCTTTTGTATTTGCTCAATGAACTGGATAGAGATGAAAGTAGCTGCTTAGGAGAACTAGGGGAAAACACTAGTGACAGAATAGCCCCATTACAACCTTCCTAGTCTTCCCACAAGGTAACTGACTTTTCGCTTTCAGGAAGTTCTTCACTTAATATGTTCTAAATGCTGTAAAACCAGCAGTTCTCTTAAACACATCACTTTTTCCCCATCAGCTGAGTAAAAAAGTGAGGTATTTATGTTTTTAAAGTTAGTAACTCTGTTCTTTGTGCAGAACTCCTCTTAGAGGTAATCTTGTTGTTCTTATCAGCAATGACTTCCTTTCAGCAGCACAGTTTCTCTTCTAGGGTTTAAATGCTTATAGACATGTTCTAAAAAAGGCTGTAATCCATGCCTCTGCATTCCTGTTCCCTTGCACAAAAAGCAAACAAAGGTAATATTCAGTCTTCATCAATGTTAGTTTCCTTTCACATTAGCCTGAATAGTACCTGGTAACGTTCCATCAGTATAGCCATTAATTGTGTACTTGAGTGATGCTGATTTTTGCCAACTCTTGTCTTCATCAAACACACCAAACATCAGTACATACTCCTTATCAAAAAGTTTCTGTGACCCATCCTCATTTAAGCTTCCTAAGAAGAAGAAACAACAGGTCTTGGTTTGAAGCTTAAATAAAGTAGTTTTCATATCAATGTAGTGGCATTAATATGTATTTAATGAGCTTGCTTCACCTGTTAGTATGCACTGGCTGTGCCTGACCAAAACAAGACCTTAAGGATGCTTATAAAGTAATTTTATTTCTGAAAGTACTGTTGGGTTGGGTAACCATGAAATCAAAAGTCTGTAATATTCCAGAGGAAATTAAATAACATGCAGCAAATTGTCTCAGGACCATTCTGGCAATATGTTGTAGGGATCACCTTAATGAATGGGAGTGTTAAACAGCCATCTGTCCGCAATCAGATGCTGGTTTGAGAGTTTGAGACTGTGAGGCAAGGAGAATGATGGCAAAGTCACCTACAGAGCAAACACTGCCTTTTCAAGCTACACTGAGGTCATCAGCTCCTTTAAAATGCATAAAGCCAACCACTCAGCAAACAACCTTTACATCCAGAAACTTTGACAAATACTGCTGAACTGGATCAGTTATAAGAAACCATCTAGTTGAGTCTGTGATACAGGTATGATTTCTATCAACAATTATAATTAATTCTGGACATGCCACACGGAACAGGTGCAATTTTACTGATTCTTTCTGTAGACTGCTCACATCAGAAGCTTCCATTTGCTACTTTTAATACATAATCCAGGACTAAAATAGATGTCTTCTTGAACTGCATGAATTAAAAATCTGGGAGTCTGTTGATTATTTTACTTAGGAAGAGACACTGGCAGTGGAAGAAGTTATCTTTAATGTAATCCTTCTTATTTATGAGAGGCTCTAGGGCAAGAAATTTAAGGCCATATATTTAGCAGTAAAGCAACTGCAAATGCAACCATGTCAGGCAAATGTACCTAACAATAGCACTCTCTGTCCATCGTGTAAGTCTAGGATGGATCTGCATGAAAGCTGGCATTTAAAAACTTTAACATCTAAAAGAAAGATGTTAAAAACCATTTACTGTACACTGCATGTAAAGATGTGAAAAGGAAAATAATATATCTTTCCCATTATCATACAAACTTATTAAGAAATGAAACTGTACCACCTGATAGTATTCTTAAAGCATTTCATTACCTTTCTTACAGATAAGCAGTGCCCCAATCAGACCAGAGTTAAAATCCATTGCCATGTTCTCATGAGAATAATATGCATAAGTAAGACAAGGAAGGTCAGCTTCTCTTGGACCAACTTCTTCTGTTATATCCCACACATATGTGTAGACCTGGCCTGGAAGCACAGCATCATCTCGTTTTTCTACAGATGATGTTCGGTCATCATACAGGGAGCCTGCCAAGAAAAGACTCAGTAGAGTGGCATGAAGACAAAGAGCAATTAAAGCACCTGGAATATTCTGACAACCAGTTCATAAAACCATTGGGCAGACTAGCATTGCCTTGCTGCCTCAGACCTTTTGTGCACTGAGTGTCCAGGTGGCAGTAATGGCTCATATCTATACCTACCATATCCAACAAACCTGCAATATGACAAAGGTGAGACAGAATCAAAATCCTAGGTGCAAAAGGCACATTATAGTGTGCCTTTTATTATATAGTCAAACTGAACTGCTTGTCCCTTCCAATAAGATGTTATGTTCAACTCCATGTTACAAAACTTTTTTTGTACCAACACAACAAAGCCTTTAATAGATCTGTGAACTGTAGGTCAGCGCTCCGGCTCAGCACTCAGGGCAGGGCAATCTAAGAATGGGAAAGTTTACTCTGTGCTAGTCAATTTGGTCACAGTTTATGATATCTTTCTGCTAATCTCATGAGGGTTTCAGGAGCAAAACCCCACAAAGCTGAGCATGAAATGCTGAGTATCAGAACAACATGATCAGCACTGTTACCTGCCTTTACCAATAATGCCCTGATGTAAGCTATTGCAAGGGATTTAGAAAAGTTGTGTGGTTTTTTTAAGACCCGTATTTAAGAGTTTTCATGGTCTGAAAAAGAATATTTTGCAGTTACATGGGGGTTGGACCAGACGACCTCCAGAGGTGCCTTCCAACCTCAACCACTCTGCGATTCTATTTGCACATAGGCAGCTGGTCAGGAGATTGTGCATGTCAGATGAAACTCATATTCCTGGTGTTACACTGATGAACAAGAAAGGAGCTAACAACAGGTGTGAAGTTTTAATCCAGGATCAACAGATATTTGTGTTACACATATCCTCAAACACTGGTCTGGGCCCTGCCCAATATTTCATGTAGTAGAGTCTGCAAGTAAATGAACAAAACACAGATTTTTTTATAGCATTTACCTTCTGCATTTTTGCTGTACACTATGCCTTGGGGATGAATACTGACCGGCTTGTCAGCCATATTCTTAAGATGAACTACTAAAGTATCTCCCACTTCAGCATGCAGAGTTGGTCCCAGAAGTCCTGTAGTTATTCAAGATAAAGAAAATGTAAGCAAAACAGTGTGTTTAGTGAAATTAAAAGTTTTCTCCTCCCAGTGAGGGAACATGAACTCTCAAAGTACAAGTTGCTAAATTAATACAGGCAGAGAATGTACCACTGCAATGAAGATTTACTCTTAGAAAAGCATGTGGGGATTTAAAACCTGCAGGCTTACAGTCAGGAATGTTATAAATTGTGTATCTGGAAAAGAGCACTTAGAAATCACAGGAAAATGGTAGACTTCAAAAAAAAAAAGAGAAGAAAGTTATTTCTAGATACAGAAAATTTCTCAAAAGGCTTATGTTGAGCTTCATTGGGAATTTCTAGGAATCATTCACACACAATTAACAATTTCAGGAAGGCAGACATTTTATAGTTTAAGAGTTCAGGGAAAGGCATTCAAGAACATTTGAGCAGCAGTTTCAATGCCACAGCTCACAGAACAAAAAGATCTTTCAAAACCCAAGTGTTATCTAAAGAAATAATAAATTCCATGTTGCAAACTTCTTGAGGCATTGCCTGCTAAAGGTTTTAAGAGGGTCTTTTGTCCCCACTCCCCATGTTGCAAAAATAAACACTGGAAGAAATCTGCTAAGACAACTTTTGTCTTATGTGCCACTTTTCTTGTAAACTATTTTGTAACTTTCCTTCTCTGAAAAGAAGAAAGCAGTTTCAGACAACACCGGAGAACAAAACTGGAAGGGATCATATCATAGATTAGGTCTTTCAGGGCAACTTGTAACAACTTCATATCACCAGCCTCACACACATTTACTTTGAAATCTAAATCTGAACATCTAATATCTGAAGTTATATTATCTATCAATAGGAAACACAGAAACACTATATAAGTACTCTATATAAAGTACCAGAACACAAGTACTATATATATGTACGGCATAAGTAGAAGAACTTGCCTCCAACCACTTAAAGTGTCTTCAAGCAGTAACAGATGCAAAGTCAAGGGGACATCTTTCACATCCAACCTTACAGTTTTTCTTTTCCTTTCCAATGGTTTATCAGAAAATGTTTAGCCTCATCCTTTACGCTCATTCCATGGGAATTGCTAGTGTCACCACTGTGACTGTGCCATACCTGTCTAAATGTGTACAGCAACTCCCCTCAGATGCTGAAAACAAAGGGAACAACTCTGTATCATGCAATTAAGAGCCTCTGAAAATACAGCCTCTCTATGGTCTTTGAAAGCCTGGTGCACTCCAGTGACCTCATCCCCTGTGCCTATATGGTTTATGTGAAAAACAGTGGACACAAAAATACAAGCTTGTAACTGGCTTTGCAACAAGCAACAAACATACTCAGACATTTCCTTCCTGTTTACCTGCAGATTTCTTTGCTGGCTTTTCTTTTTTAAAATCCACTTCATATTCTCTGTAAGAAATTTTCTTAAACACTGGATCTGAATGTTCCAATCTGAAACCAAAGAGTTAAAAAAAAGGAATTAAAAGGACGAAGACTCCCAGAGATGCCATTGCTGTTTAACAGATTATCTCAGAAAACGAATCCTGGAATCAAATTTAATCACTTGCATGTTTTGCTGAAGGCAAGGCACACAGTCCAACTCTTTGTAGTGTCTTCCCCTTTCTTTCTTACTCTATTGAATCCATGATGTTCCTGAGGTAAGCCACTTCACACTGGACATTTGATTACAGTACCTAGCACACTTTACCCCTGATTTTGCTGACGGTTTCTATAGGTCCTTTTGATTCTGAAGATGTCTTTGTTTTGTTCATTTAAGACACAGAGTCTTGACCATGACATCTTAACCTAAAAAGCATCTGACAAAACACAGTGAAAGAAACTTGAATTTCTATTAACTCAACCCGTGTTTGAACTTTAAAGCTCACTACAGAGATTCTACAACAGCATTAACAGCAAGTTCCTGTTTTGAAGGCAAGCACAAAACTGTTCCCTGACAACTATGAATCTCACAGCAAGTCAGAAAATTGCTTCGTGCGAAACACTGCAAGTGAATCAAGCACCCAGCAGACCAAACAACACTTTCCTAGAAGATATTTAGGCAAGCAGAAGGAAACCAGCACACAATACTACTAGAATGGAAATAATGATGAGAAGAGAGCTGGAGGGATAATAGCCTTTCTCATTTATTGGCTGATTTCTTACAGCACGTATGATGACGGCATCCAACGGTAATTCCACTTGCTTTTTTGCAATGCCCCTTCAGGCACATTTGATAGTAGGGAGCTGACAGGCTGCTCAAGCACAGAGAGGCTGGGCAGAAGTAACACAGTGAACTTGCTTCAGTGACATCCAGGGTCCATAAGGGGGAGATCTCTTTTTATAGAGGTCTTTTGTAAATCCCTCTGCAACACTCACACCAGAAGAGTCAGGCAGAATCAGTTCATGTTCCAATTCATTCCCCTCTCTTTAAAGACACTGATAAAATTTAGTTCCACTCTTTAAGAAGGACCCAATCCACAAACTTCATTGACAAGTGTTGCCCTAATGTGGCAATGTTCAACAGAATATGCAATAAGACTATGAGCTGGAAGAGGAAATTGATCATCAGTGCCAATTGTATAGCTAGAAGGAACAAAGTGCGTAGCTTGCTAACACTGGAAATCTCAGGCTACGCAAGCAGATCTAATTACATAACTTTTGGGAACAGCAGCAGCAACAGTGCAAGCACAGATAATACATTTTCATTTTGCTCTTAAGTGTCTTATAAATATCGCCTGCACGTGGCAGCAAATCTTTACAAAGATAAGACGACTGACTCTCAGAGAAGTGTCTTCTTCTAGCCTGTATGACTGGAAAATTAAGGAAATAGTTCAGGAAGAATCCATTTTCTTTTCAGCTTCTCTTCAGTTATTTAGAATCAATGCAGCAAAGATTTCTACACTATTTAGATGTTCAGCTTCTACTGAAATCAGAGCAAGTTACGTAGCCAGCTGCCACAGTGAGTATCTTTGTGGCTTGGGGCTTTTTGTTTGGGGGTGGGGTGGGGTTTTTTTGTTGCTTTTTTTGTTTGGTTTTTTTTCCCCTTTATATGGTTCATTTTCAGTTAAATTTCTGTACGTTCTACAGAGTTCATCAGACCCATTTAGGATGTGACTTGCTTGCAATACTTATGTGAGATATCTCAATAGGCACTGTGTATGAAGAACCCTAATCAGAGTTTCAACAGTCTATCCACAATGTGATGTTTAACAAAACAGCAGCTGATGCTTATATTGATGCATCCAGTGCAGATGAGAATGAAGTTCTAACTGCTAAATTCACATGCCCAGGTCAATACTTAGATGGCATCTGACTTCATATTACTGCATTTAAATAATGTTTTCTTCTGTCTTGCCAGTTTGACATTATGCGTTTATAACTCGTATTAAACTTCCAAGCAGAGTTTCAGAAATCATGGAAACTTCGTTTTAATTAAGTCTTGAAAAAATGAATAGGTAGAAAGTCCAAATCTGAATTGGAAATGTCCTTTCTGTAACATCCAGAAATGCAATACATATTAAAAAAAAAAAAAATAAAAATCACAAACTGAATCATAATGAAGAAAACAAGCTATCCACCAATATACAAAAATCCAGTAGTTCCCAAATACACCCTTCAGTGTAGGAAAACAAGTAATTTGTATCATTTCATGCCACTTCATGGACAAATAAAAGCTGTGTATGGTGACTACAGTGAGCACAGCATAAAAATGAAGCCGAATTTAAACAGAATTCTAAATTCCATCCAAGTTCCATCATCTGTAGCATTGCACTTGCAGTGTTTATAATCTTAATGATAATAGTGGTAATACAAGTAAGATATTTACATGCTTGATTGGCATATGCATGTAGGCTGGACATTCTGCAATGGTGTCTGGAAAAAAAATATGTAATGAAGTTCAGCAATGCCTGATCCTACACACTTTACCAGCAGAACTCAGGATAGCCATTTCACAAAAACTACTGAGAAACTCAGAAACAACATAGCTAGTTCCAAAGTCCATTGGGCTCTGATTTAAGTGAAAGTGATAGTATCCACACTGGAACGTATTTATTACTTCAGCAAATTCTAAAGTCTGAAAGTTCTTGAAATCTCACCAAACCATGGCTCAAGTTAACACTGGTCAAAGTCTATCTACCTAAAACAATTACATTAAAAAAAAAACCAACCCAAAACAACAAACATCAACCCACACAAAAGATGATAAAAGCAAGCCCTGGAAGATACTTCACAAAAGTGCTCTGAATACATAAAAGTAATTCTATCCACAAATGAAAAATAAAAAGGAGCTTTTAATACTTCACTGGCTCCGGCCCAAATCATGCTGTTTAAAGTCACACAAGTTTCTCTGAAGTCAACAGATCAGGCTCTAAAGTCCTCCTGGGCTCTAGAATCCCACAGGAGATGGCAGAAAACACTTTCAGTCACAAGAGAGGGCTAGTTTCATCGTTGTTGTCCTGTACTTTGTTACCTGGACTTTTCCTCAGGTTCCGGTTTGTAGGTCCAGCTAGTGATCTGAGCAGCTATATAGTGCTCCCTGACCTTCACAGCTCCCACCACATGCTTCTCTGAGTCTGGCCACCACGAACCGAGCAGAAGGAAGAGAAAAAGGCACATGCAGTGGAGTGTCATGGTACAGATGCCTGTTGATGCTGGTCTGGAAGACAAGGCAGAAACCACTGCTTTTATTGCTGTTGCCGCTTCTAACTTCCCCTTAGAAATGAAATATTTGTGATGCAACAGGGTAACAGCATTTGCTATGCTCAGGTCATTGCTCTTCACCTCTGCCTTCCCCTTACTGACCGGGATCCAGTAGAGATAAACTGTTTAAACTACCTTCCTTCCCCTCCTCCACACCATCTTCAGTGAGAGACAAGCACCCAAAAGAAGCAGCTTCAGCCCCACTACAGGCTGTGGTTGAGTCATTGTCTACTGAAGCAGCAGGATATCAGAGGCAGAAGCAATTACTTACAATTACAGGATGTTTGACTTGCATGGTTTGGAAGAAGAGGGGCATATTTTCTATCTTCCAAGAAAACATAAACCCGGCATGGCTGGCAGTGATGGAAATTTCCCAGTTAGATGCTACATCTCCTAAGAAGTGATTCCCACTTAGAAAGCAAAATGCTGAGGGATTAGGTATGAGAACTAGAAATGGATGTAGAACTAAATCTAGTTCAGCTCATCATATACTGCATACTCATAATAGTAAGTGAGTAACTCTTCCAAACATGGCGTCAGCTTGTTTGGTTCCCACTACATTCTTAAGTACCTCAGGTAATGGATAACGAACAGGCTTCTCAGTGGCAGCTAATGGGTCAGCCTGAAGACTTGCCCATAGTAAGAATCCATCTAATCTAGTCTTGATTAGGATCTGTTAACATTTATCCAAAAAGAAATTATTAGGAAAATATCTTTTGATAAACTAATTACCAGTGTCAGCTGTATCACCAAAAATGTTTCCTTGGTTTTGTCAGTGCTGAGAAGATTGTCAAAACAACAAGAAAATTGTTGAGAGTGTTTCCTGTACACCGGGATTACTGGAAAAAGCAAATATCCCTACGTATTTCTTCCTGGATAAAAGTTCACAACTTTTTCAATAAACAATTGTGATCACTTGGACAGCATAAGACTACAGACATCATGGAGGAGCTTCAAGGCAGCATACCGAACTTTAATTACCACCTATTGCATGTACATGGAGTTAATCACTTGTTTCCGTGAGCCACTTTGACACATTATGTATGAAATGGATGCAAACCCAAGAATCCAACAACAATTAAGTTGGACCAGAATGCATGCACTGATACTGAAGAGAAAATCTTAGGTAAACAAAGTCCAATAGTATTTCATTACTAATTAATTATTGTTTTAAAGAACTCACCATAATCCTTAGTAAACTACTTCAATAATTTTTAAGTAAAATTTATGTTTGTCTCATTTTCTACTGTGGTCCCAATCTGGCTCAGGATCTATTTCAATGCTGGTGCTTAAGAGTTTGTCAGATGGTGTGAAAATGCCTAGAGTCTACATTTCATGAAAGAAATCTCTGGGCAGATAGAAAACTCCTTCCTTTGATCCACAAATGATGTTAACCAGTTGGTGCTGAAGTTCCTGGTCCACTCTGTTAAACCTAAACCATCTTCAATTTTAACTTAGCTTGTCTCATCTCCAGGTCTTCAAATTCATACAGAAGCATACAGAAAATATCATACATCTCTAATAGAACAGAAATTGATTTGTGTTTGTGTCCAATCTCTACCCACTGGGCTTTACAATGCTGTTCCTAAAGCTCCTTCTCATACAGGGATTTGAAGACCCTTTTGTATGTGACTGGCTGGGGAGATGAAACTAAAACACACTTTAGAAAAGTTTTTCTGTGATTCTGTTGAATGAACTAAGTGTTTGAATTTTCCATTATAGGTAGGTTTTTAACACTTACTTCTTCCCTGTAATAAAAGGCTAAAATATTGCAAGATAAAAGTTAATACCCAGAACACCTGCTGAAACCCCTTGCTTTGTGACTGTGAGCTGGGCATCATCAAAGCTGGCATCAGTTACTTCTCTTTTATCCATATCGATGAATTTGAAGGTTGTATTTTTGAAATTTCTTAGTAGGTGAATCACAAAGTACCATTCAAATGGTAAAATGAATCAAAATGCATTACATCAGTGAAATTACTTTCATAAGGGTGGCTGATAATACGGACTGCCTTAAAGAAGAGTATCAAATTAAACCAGATATACTTTGTATTAAGCTATACTGATTAGCATGTATCACCCTTCCCTAATGCTTGAAGAACAAGAAGTCCAATATTGGCTACTCCCTTATTTTGTCCTCTTGCTGAAATGAAGGAACAATGTAAGATGGAGCTGCCTGAAATTGTCCGGGTCAGCCTGTGGGTTGTGGTGTGGTTTTTTGTTTGTGGTTGGGTTTGGGTTTTTTTTGTTTGTTTGTTTTCTTTTGCATGTGTGTTGTTATTTTGAGTATTTTTGTCATCTTTTCTTTAAGCTATTACATCACATTGACTCTTCTAAACTTTGGGAAGTTTCACTGTGTCCTGAAAAACATTATTAATAATCCAAAGACCTTGTTCCCTTCCACCTGATCATTAATTTATAATATCTGCAATTATATCCTCTGTCTGACATGGTGAAAGTCTAATACATACACATAATATTTTAGCTGGCATTGGTTGCCTGCAAGCTATCACTACTAGTTACATGACAAGTGATTACAGAATACATTCTTCAGGCTGAAGTTTTCCAAGACAATTTAACTTTATTGTCTATTCACATATTTAGCTGTGATCATCATCTTCAGAACGCTGCACATGCTACAAACTTCGTATTTTATCTTCATTGCTTACCCACATGTTCAAATGTACATTTGGTTACATTTGGTCACCAGCAACATCAAATGATCTTGTGGGCAAAAGCCATGCATGGAGGAGTATGAGTCTAGTCCATACTGGCAAAACAATCTCTGCAGCACAATGAACAATGTTATTCCCAAAACAAAGCAGGATCTTTGGGATGTACTATTGATATTAAAATGCCAAATGAAAATGAAGCATGGAAAAAGAATCATAAGCAACACTTTTTAACACTAAACCCAAGTCTTCATCTTCTAACTGGGGAAGATTACTGTCTGTCCTGACACCCAGTAATTATGGTCCTGATTCCTGTCATGCTACATGTGAGAACATACTAAAAGAATATACTTCAGACTACTGCTCCAAGGCTGACTTTTAAAACTATCTATCATTGCCAGTTTTTTACCCTGAATAGCTTTGGTTGAGCTTAAGCAATCAAAACCAGACAACAGTTTAAAAAAAGAGCTGTAAAGTGGTGATTTGCAGCTTTCTGCAAATTATAGATTAGGACCAAAACCAAATTTGGTTCTACTTCATCACAAACACTATCCTAAATAGTATCAGGCATCCATATCCTGATGGTTGCCACCAGTTTTAACAATTGTATTATAGTGACTGACTGAGAGTGAGCTAGAATTGAGAACAATTATTGAATTGGTTGCTAATAATGCCTTAGCATAGATCTCTCTCAAACAAACAAATCAATGCACCATGTCCAGCAAGCGTACTTTGCTTAGTGCAGGGCGAAAGAATTTCATGGGCAAACAAGGAGTTAATTATTGATCAGCAGCGAACACATGGTTCTGAAGCAGGTAAAACACAGAGGGGACACTTACCAAATCTGCCAGGCACAACTTGGAACAGAAGCCATCAGATAAATATCTTCACTTCTGCAAAAAGGCACTAAAGCCAAGACAGGTTAATTTGAAATGGCTCATGTTCTAGGTTTAAAATAGATGTACTATGTTGAAAACCACACAAGCAGGCAAAAAGAAAAGATGGCAGGAAAACTTAAAGACTTTCAGACAAGAACTTACTCAAAAGGAATACATATACACATTTTGTGCTTGATGACAGCTCATACAAGAACACATTCTGCAAAGCTGTTAAAGGAAGGCAGGCTGTGTAACTTGTGTGGTCATACACAAGCTACAAGGCAGTAAGAATGTAGAACAGCATTTCAGACTGCTTTGGTACTAAAGACTTCAGAAGATACATAATCATGTTGATTTAAACCTAAACACATTCACATGTTTTAAACCTCTTGGCTTTTCTTAGGAGAAAAGCAAGTGTCCTTGGTTCGAACTGGGTGTTTTTCCTGTCAATACATTTACCAAAACCAGTTATTTAGTAGGACCTAAAACTATTTGCACAGAAATGCCGAATTCAATAAACAGCTTCAGGAATAAAAAGGAAGCAATTTTCTAAATATTATAAAACTGAATTTCAGTGCTTTAACAAATTTGTCTGAAGACCACTGGCTTTTAGTCTGAAAAGAATTCATTTTAAGGAACAGAAAGAGAGGAGAACACACCAGCTTCCTCTCTTCAAAAACTACATTAATACCATCTGACTCACAATTTTGGACTGACCCAAACG
>JANHGB010050455.1:0-24659 GCA_026283785.1 Coracopsis vasa | reverse complement strand
TGTGTTTAATTTTTGTCAGAAAATTTTCAGTTAGTGCCCACAAAGAATTTTGCTCCTACTCTACACCATGCCTGTGTTCTCTCTGTTTCAGTGTGTCTTCTTTACAAAGAGATATATTTATTTGCCCAGACTTGCAATGGACATGATAAATCAGACCAGCTGCCCTCGTGCTAAGTCTGTCTAGCAGTATATTCAACTTGGCTTGCTTTCTGTAGAGAATAGTAGTAAGACTATCAGTGCCCACAACATGATGTTAACCAGGTGGTAGAGGATCACAAGAGTTTGTAGCTATGAAGATTTGCATATTTTTATCATAAAATCTTGTTGGAACTGAAAGTGGATTATCAAAAAAGAGAGCCTCTTATCAAGCTGTATAGATATCTACTTCCAACATTAGGTATAATGCCATGCAGTAATTAACTTTTTCTTCCTTCATATGGTTTCTACACACATGTATTTTTTTTTTTTTATATTTTAAAAAGGTAGACTTAGAATAATCCTTACAAGTTACTAGCAGAGAAGGTTATTTTCCAGTAGGGCAGCAGATAGGTATGTTTCAGGAAGAAAAATGAAATCAGTAAGCTTTTATTCATGGTAAGACTAAAATGCATCTGTCCCTACAGCCTTTACAATGCCCAGACAAACTCATGACATTCTAGCTCTCTAGTAATGGATCAGGCTGCTTGTTTGCAAGCTGGTTAAACAAGCTCCACTTTCCCACACCTAAAAATGAAGCCACAGCAGGCCGAAGTTGAAATTGCCCTCATTCTTTAACGCGTTTTCTACCCTACATTACTTGTAATTTAGACTCTGATTAGACTTTTAGAAGACCAAATACAGATATCGCTTGGAAGTTACTGCTTTCGTTTTCTCTTCTATGTTTTTTTTTTTATTGAAAGTGGGTCTTTTTTTGTATTTTAAAAGTATTTCATGTAAATTGAAGACTAGATACCTTAAGTTTGACATGATCATTATTTTAAAATCTCTGTAAGGTTACTCCCTTTGCTTTGTAACTCATTCCCTGTGAGTAACTTTGGTTCAGATTCAGTAGAATAATAATTTCACCCATGTCTTCACTGCATGCAGCACCTGTAAATTAGAATGTACTCAATGTCCAAGACCCAGAGATAGAGATGAAGAAAACAAAGAGCCACAAGAACTGTAAGATGCATAGCAGGAAAGGGACTCCAGCAGAGCAGATCTTCTCAAGAGCTATTTTGATGTAGTGGCAAAATTGAGACAATTAATGCTTATGTTTATAGCAGTTCCTAGAGCAGCAATCTTCACTTCTAACAGGAATTTTTAATACAGAATAGGATTAGTATACATTACAACTGCTGCAAGTGTACCCAGGTCAAATTTGCTTGCCACGGTAAAGCCACTTTGATATCCAGCCAAGCAGAGCTCCACATACTAGTCACCAAGCAACAGGTTTTGTAATACTAGATATTTCTGTGTTTTGTGATATGTTCTGTGTTAATGCCATAAGACATTAAATATCACAGCGCTGATGGAAGCTGCTAGCAAGTTCTCTTCAGTTCTGCTGCTCCTGTTTTTCTGCTAGGGTCAGAGAACAAGGCCTTCATCAGTCTAAAGTTAAAAAAAAATATATACACATATCATGCCACATACTTCCATCAACAGCCTGGCAAACTAAAATGTGGTATTTGTTAACATACTGGAGACCAGTGAAAGACTAATTAATCTTCCTAAAAGAGAACAGACAACTTTTAGGAAGAATGATGTTTCAAAAGATTCTGACAGAGCAAAGGAAAAAAATATGCATCAGTGCAGGTTATTTTAAGTCATAATCTGTCTTTGCTCCCCTCCAACTCCCCTGTTTGTTGGGTGGAGAACAGCTACTTCCTTTGTTACCAAAAGACCCAAAACATCCTGGAGATTAGTCTGATAGGGAAAATCCTATGGTATGACTCAGTGGGTGTGGTTAAGTTTTAACAGGTTTCAGCTGCATTACTCTTCACTTACATAGACATTGCTTAAGATATTGTCTAAGAAAGAGGAAGTGAAGATAGATATCAAGAGAGGAAAGCCAATTTAAGCATAGTACACAGAACTTGATTACAGGCTGTCATGTAAGAGCATGGTACAGAGGACAGTCAAGATGGGGACCAGTTGTGTCAGGACAGGAACCAACCTTCCCACCCAACAGCAAATTCAGTCACTTGTAGACACTCAACTTCAGATTACCTTGCAGAATGCAAGATGGATGTTTGGGAGACCTGAAAGCTAAACAGAGTTTAAGTGAACTTAATAAATATAAATACACACACACACATATATATATATGATGGTCCTTTCCTCACATTTTCATCAATGAAAATCTTACTTTTTTACAGGTCAGAAAGCAGCTGCTAAAGCCTGGATGCATTTGCAATATCTGAATTCATAAACAACTCCATGTATATTTACCCCAAAAAGGAAATCATGCTATTGGACTACCAGCTAGTGTAGCTGAGGCAGAAAAGTAATCAAGACTGAACCTTGCTTTACCATAGCAATCTTCCTTCTCTCTTTACTCAAAAGCTGTAATTTTGTCAATAAGACTGTTTTTGCCTTTATTACAAGATGAACAGACTACATACCAATAATATTATTCCTTTGTCTCTGCAAAAATTCCAACCCAAAACACTAGTCTTGTTCAAGTGTAAATCTAAATCACTTTTTAGAGATTGGTTAGTTACAGCTATATTAGTTAAACTTTCCTACAAGATGATCATGTATTTTCTTTCAGCTTTCTAAATCTTCCTCCAGCTAGAGGAAACATAACCATTCATAACTAGGGAAAATCCCACATAATTCTCAATTTAATTGGGATGAAAAATAATAATAAAATCTTTACATTTTCAGGAATCAACAATCAAGCCAAAAGCATTAGGCTTCTACTAGGAAAGCAGATTTTAGCTTCTAATATAGATAAAAATAGTCTTCTGTTGAAAGCAAATTGAAGGAATTATGGAGAAAAAAAAATCCCACCACTTAGTGCAGGGTCTGTATAGGAATGAAAGTGATTTATTTATATTACACACAAAGATTTTTATTAAAAAGGCTGGTAATGGAACATTTTATTTTTATGCATCAACTTGATAAAAGGTTAGTTACAGAAATTATGTATATGTTGTATAAGTCACATGGGTGGGTTATTTAAAAAAGGATCTGATATTAGAGGAGACACTTCTTATTTTAGTTACATTGTAAAGTGCCTTGTGTAGTCATATTCTATCGTTGGAATGACTGCCTGTACAAATTTCAAGAAAATAAGAAGGTACCTGAGTTTCTTGTTAAGGAAAACATGCAATAGATAGAAATCCTGTAGAACAAAGAAAAAGCCACATTCAATGGTCTGCTCAACACTATTTCTTGATAGTAGGAAAATAACACCTAGCAATTATAATGTTAAGAGACTGGGAAATTAATACAGCAGAACTCTGGTAATGACATCTGATGCTTGCCCAAACATACAGACTTTCCTGTTTTAAGTTGAAGCAGAGTACCAGGAGTTATATTCAACAGATCTTAGAAAACAGTACACAAACATTTACGATCCCACTTACATACTTCACATTTGTTATTAACAAATGTCAAGGTGAATTAAATCTAGAAAGGCTAATCCCTAGCTACCTTCCTGTAGTTGTAGGGAAAGCAAGCTCCTCCTCAGCATCTCAGTATCTCAGAAAAAGAAATAGGTTCCTGTTCCGAATCATCTTTTGAAATAACTCCTTCCTGTCAATGAGGGAAAGTGGAGAGATTAGCTTTGCTAAGCTAAGAAGTCTGCCTTTGTAGAGGAAACTTTCCTAACCTCCCTTGTGTATATCACCTTCAAATGCATGTTGGGACTGAATCTGCAGTGTGGAGTATATGCAATAATTATAAACTGAAGTGTTTGTCCACCTGGGACTGAGGCAGACAGTGAAGTAAAAATTAAAATAAATCACTACTTTCAGCTGACAGTTAAGTTACATTGGTACTGGACATAAGTAAACCCTACTATTTTCGCATGTCAGTCTCATGGACCATTTCTTGACAAACACAAACCAAGGAAGAACTGGCTGTTAAAAACCCCTCAATTTGTTAAGCAATAGCAGAAGAAGTAACCAAAAATCTTGAAAATAAGTTATTTCTAACTATTGAGGAGTAGAAGACTTGAACTACCTTGATAGAAAAGTTATTTTCCAGTTCAGTTTCAGCTGCTTGCTGCACAAATTGAGCAAGTCTCAACTCATACAGATAAAAAGAATATTACTGGTTTGGGGCCCGCAGCTGTTCAGTAATGCCCTTGCTTGCCTTACAGCAGCAGCATTATTTTGAAAGGACACACTTCATTTTCTCCTGACATGGAGGTTTCTTTATTCAGAAAGCATGGGATCAATTACTGCAAAGCATAAACAAGATCAGTCAACTTGCAAAACAAAATTCTAATTGTGAGGCATTCAATATTAAGAATTGTTTCAGTAGATTTTCATTGCTTTTTTGTTAGCTGAATGTTGTTACCAAGATATTACTCATATGCAGAGTAAAGAACAATGGGACCTCGACATCTTTCAGAAATGAATCTCAGATTCAAATCTAATACAGAGGCTGCTGTACCAAGAGGAGTGATTATACTCTGGCTGGAGTCTATGAATCTCCAGCTTCACCCTCCACTGGGATCTTGGTTTCATACCCAGTTTTATACTCACAGCTTCACACCCCTAAAAACAAGGGCTCAATCCTGTCCCTTCAATTCCATCTGCTTTCTGAGAACTGATTAACAGAGTTTGTTTGCACAAAGGAATTCATCCCAGAACTCTACTAAGTGCTACCACAAGCAGTCGTTTACTGCTTTCACACACAACTGCATTCCCGTTTAGGAACCTTGAGATAACAGCTCCTTACACTACAAGAAATCTTTGAAAATATCATGCAGTAATGAAAAAGGATACATGTGAACTCCAAGTTCTCCCCCACCTTCTGCAACAGTCTCAATGATTTTCTTCATGACTTCTGCATGCCTGAAAAACATCAGAAACAGTGGAAATATTTTGAGGAAAAAGTAAGCTTCTCTTCATCTCAGTAAGATTAGGTTTTGTGCAAGTTAAATAGTTTTGGACTGTTAGCTTCAGAAGCAGCAAGAGGAACCTTTCAGTTTGCTGATGAAAAAATCCCAACAGTAACTGAAAGGTAGTATTACATGATGAATGTGAAGTTATTTGCCAACTCTTTACATTCACAAGGAAAACGAAAAATGTTCTATGCTACAATGCAGATGGAGTGCCACAATAACAAATACATATTGCTTGTCACTAGTGCTATTTTTAATTGCTAAATGCCAAAGAAGCCACCAGGTATGTCCCTAGCAGGTAATCCTCACCAGTAGCAAGTCACCAGATGTTCCCAGGTGACCTCTGAAGAAGATGCCTAGAAATTGCTGCAACTTATTTAGCTGCCTCTGCTGTACTTTTAAATTTGTAGAACTTAGGTGATATCAAACATTTAAACAATTTGTAGTTTCCTAGGAGAGGCAGGCTAAGCTAAATCTGCGTAAATTCAGAATTGTTGCTCTGAGACTGACTTAAGGTATGGAAAGTTTCTCTGGCGGTAACTTGGGTTCTATGGCATATCAACAGTTTGTAAGTCAGCTTCTCTCTCGCAACTCCATTACTGTAAAGCATACAAAAATAATATCGTAAAATTGAACCACATGAACATTTTTGTACAAAGCTGATCCTGGGAAGATAACACAGAATCACAGAATAGCTAAGGTTGGAAGAGACTGGTCATCATCTAGTCCAATCCTCCTTGCTCAATGAGCAGTAAATTAGAACAGGCTGCTCAGAACTTTGTCTGGTCTTGAATATCTCCAGTGATGAAGACTTTAAATCTTTTTATGACCAATCACAATTCAGAAGTAATGGTCTGGTGTTCAGGGTATTTATTATGTCCCACAAACCAAAGGATGAACATCGTATCAAATCAGAAGGGAGAACTACTGTGTGGTTAATTGATGTTTTATTTATGTATTTAACAAAAGATCCCAAGTTATACAACTCATCTTACTTTTCTCTACACTTCAACTTGGTTTTAAATTCACAATTCTGTAGGCAATCTTTATCAGTGACATCATATAGGGCTATGGATATCCACCTATGCAACACTGCAAGCTAGTTAACAGCAGTAGTTTAAAATACCAATCCCAAAACAATCTATGATTCTACTGAGGACAAGGTTGCATAACATTCTGACCATGCTTTGATACCATTATGCAAATCTAAATAGCTGATCAGTTACTGGCATTTAGTAGTTACCTCCAAAGTTAATCATCCTGCCAGTGGCTGCAAACACAAGGAAGGAAGCTGTTGCGAAGTTACCAGGACACACTGTGAACAGGAACATGCAAGTCTGGGGAAATACTAAAGGTCAGCATTTGTCATTTGCTGTGCTATTGGTCTTTGACCCCCCCTCAGTTGATTCCAATTCTGGATCTTCATAATGCCCCTGCAGCACACATGCCATGTATCAGGTGCCAAGGCCAGCTGCTTCTATATAGTAACCTGGACTATCAAGCTTCGACCTTACCCATAACGGTGGACTATTTTTTGTACTAGCACAGGCCACCCTACAAGCTATTAGAAGTCTTTAACAGGATACTGGTTCAAACTCATACATCTGCATGATATTTGCTCTTTTCAGTTTTCTAAGGACTAGTTAGATACCCGGAATTTCATAATGCCCACAGTATTGGTCATTCTTACTGTCATACAGCTACTCATGGAAAGATTTGCAGGTGCTTTATAAACTTTCACGTTTGTTTCCTGTTTCAATTTCCTTCTATAAGAATATTTTGAGGAATTAATATGAAGTATGTACACCTCCCAGTGGAAAGAAATGAGATGACTTTGGAAGAAACGTTATCTAAATTATCCTGCTGCCTAGAAATCTCTCTTTTATTCGGAAGTAAAAAAAAAAAAACAAACAAAAAAACCCCCCAGAAATAACTCTTAACTTCAGATGACTAAAATGCTTGCTCCAGGACCTGTCTGTAGATCTCTTGAGCTATCAAATAGATCAGACATTTAAACCATCTATTAAGCCCACCTAACTTACTTTCTGGTATGATCAACCAATCAACTAACTCTTGATGTGATTCAAGTAATGTAATGGACTTACTATTCATGTTCCAAGTCAGAAATATTGCTGTTACTACTGAAAATAAATTGAGAGGCACAGAATTAAAACCATATATTAAGGGTTTTACAGTAAGTTTCTTTAACAGAAAGAAACTGATTTCTTAGACTGATTAGATGACCCTTTAGTCATCAAGAATGTCTGCTTTCCTGCTGAAGAACCCCTCTCCTGCTCTGCTCCTGACCAAAGTTGTCAGTCAAAATATTTAACGACTTCACACTGGAATTCAGCACACCTGACATACTGACATTGAATATCAGCCGGAAGGGAAATACATACCATCAGAAAGGTAAAAAATAGAAGCCTTCCTGACATATGAGGAAAAAAACCACCACCAGAAATGAATCCGTTCTCCTGCCCCTCTCAACCCCTTGCAATTCATAGAGATAAAAGGCCTTCCAGAGGACTTTCAGTGCAGTGAATAACAACTATCAGCTTCCATAAAAGAGAGTAAAGTGTAAGACTTTTTAGGACAGCATATTTTCAAGAAAAAAAGTTCCCTATTACTTCAATTAAGAGTCTGTAACTGCTCAAACACACTAAGACAGGTGTGGATAACCCACAAACGTTATCATCAGGCAAGACACTCAGAATCCATAACAATCAGTTAACCTCAAGATCTACAATTTGCTGACCCTTGCAGCTGCTTCTAGTCACTTCCCTGCAGATATTGAGAGTACATAAGAACTAAAAAGAGTCCAGAAACCCATTGCCATTTATTCTGAAATAGAGGAAAATAAGTGCTTGGAATTAGCGCAAGTAATTCAGATCTAACTGCAAATGTGTTCAGTAGTTAACTAGTTTGATAGTCCCTTCATAATACCCACATGAAAAAAAAAGTTGAGAATTGTAATTAAACCAGTTTGCAGGAATTAATGGGGAAGTTGACTGTGTTCCTCCCAGTACCATAAAAATGCTGACATGAACTACAACTTACAGCAGAGCTGCAAGATGAACAGTTTCAACTAACTACTCAAAATAGGAGCAATCTCGAGCAGCTGACGGTGGCACACAACTGCTGTTTGTTTCCTTTCTCTGACGCATGACATAGGGATGTACACGTCACAAGAAACAACCAAGTTTAGGACCATCTAAATACCTGACATTACACCATTCTTGTGACATGCATGGAAGCAACAGCAGCAGAGCTAAGCAGTGGTATTTCCTAGCTAAATTAAGAACAAACCAACATTTTTAGTTACTATTTTTCACCTCAGAAGCCCAGACCTTCTTAGATATTAGCCTTAACAATTTAACAAAATAGAATAGCTCACCTTAGAGAGTAAGAGAATATACTTAAATCTTCCATTTTACATATACTGTTTGCCTCTTTCTTCACAGTATCAAGATGACCTTTTCAAACCTTTCCAATGTTAAGCAGTTGCCAGTCAAACAGATTGCTTTTTGAGAAGTACTAGACAGTTTCCTCCGCATTTAAAGCTACCAATAAGTCTGTCTCACCATAATATCTATCACCTCTTTCAGGCTTAAAAGACTAATTGGAACAAGTCTCACGATGCAAACCATTTCTTCAAGTGTAGATGTGAATTACATAACAAAGACACTGGCCCTACACTGTCTGAAGTGAAG
Organism: Coracopsis vasa; assembly: GCA_026283785.1. Lineage (NCBI taxonomy): Eukaryota > Metazoa > Chordata > Aves > Psittaciformes > Psittacidae > Coracopsis > Coracopsis vasa. The sequence continues at coordinate 15,887 of JANHGB010050455.1, read as the reverse complement.
GAAGTGACACGTGCACACACAGCTCTCATCCATGAAGACTCTCAATCCAGATTCACAGTCTAGTATTAAATAAGTTCTTACTCTGCAAAAGTGTTTGCAAAATTAAACAGATTACATTGCAGCCACAGCTCCGTATAAAACCCACAGGCCTACCTAGTCAGCCACACCCAAATATTTGGTCATCTCTGTTTCTTCTGAATGTCTTCCCAGCCTGCATTCACTACATGAGCTCCTTCCAACTGATTTATGAGCAGGACTTCCAGCAATCACTAAATTAAGCCTTGGCTTCAGGCTTTTTTTCCCTCCTTTTCTTCTATAAATCGTCTTCCTAGTCAGTCTGTTAAGCCTCCCTAGATACATCCCGACAAAATGCTGCATCCATTTTTCTGCCCAAAACCATGCAGACAGCAAACAATAAGACACTCAAAGTCACTAACAGGTTTACATATTAAGACTGGTATATTAATATAAGGTACAAGAATACCTTCTAGACCAAACCAGAGGTCTACCTTGTCCTGCTTATTGTCTTACAGTACGTACTCAAGAAAGAGGCCAGAGTAAGCACCTAATAATGCTTCCTCCGAAGTACTAGTTTCCAGCAGCGTACAACCTAGGGATTTCTAATTCTGAAGCATTCTAGTAACTTCCCTTGTGACAACTCTTGACAAACTTTTCTTTCATTAACATCATATTGCTTAAATAAACACTTAGTTTAAATAGGTGTGGGTGCAGAATTTAATCCTTTTTTCTGGCTTTGAACATGCCACCAGAGAGTAGCATTCAATGTCACCAGTTTACTACTAAAAAGTTAAAAAAAAAAAAAAAAAGAACACTCATTACTTCACTTTCTGTGGCATTCATAATGAAGGTCACTGAAATTGTAACAACCTCCTCAGCTGCCTTTTCTAACTCTGAAGGGTCCCAGGTTATTCAATCATTTCTTATGGGAAAGAAGGATAACCTCAGTTATCCTGGATAATCCCTCTAGTATCTTTTCCAGTTTTAGTCTTCCTTCACCTCACAGATTACAGAACGGATGACCAGAGCTGTACTGCACTATTCAATGTGCGGGTGGTCCCCGCACATTAGTAGAGGCATTATGCTGTTATCTGTTCTATTCTTTCTTGCGTTTTTTTCTAGCAGTTTTCTAAGTTCTGCTCCCTGTACTACTCTTGAGCACTGAGATTGACATTTCCACAGGTGTGGAAATTGTATTGTATTAGTGTAGACTCAAACTTGATGATTTAAAGACCAACAATAAAATTTACCACTTTTAGATTTTCTATAAATCCACTAATTGGGAAAAAAGCTATTTCCCAGTTGTACAATGGCTTCTCTGCTCAGATTGTCCAGATACAGGCCTGACTACTTGGTGAAAGCAAAGACTGTTGTAAAGCAGTAAAGAACTATGAACTGGAAGAATCAAGAGATACACATTGACAAAGTCCATGAATACACATCCTCATAAGACCACCAAAGGTAGCCATAAATTCCTTGGTGCAAAGCTCCCTTACTCTCTCTCTAAAGAACAGTATACTCTTCCCAAGACTAATCGTACGATCAAGTAATTCCTAAACCAGAAACAAGAATCTCTTGAGTCTGCAAAAACTACTACAAACTTGTCAACAAGCTGATTATTTGACACCTCAGCTAGTGACACGAATCCCGAAGGTGTTTCTTTAAGTCAAAAGAAATTACAAGACTTAAAGGGGCAATTTGGACCTTTTTTTATTATTATTAACCTATGTAAGACTACAAAGAGTGTCTCTCTTCTTAAAAAGAGATAAAAGCCAAAACTCGTATCTCTTAAGAACTTCACACTATCAAGAAGCTGAGGAGTTACATCATTTAAGATATTGGCTCTGTATCATTAAGACAACTAAAAGGATTTTACATATAAGATGAAACGCACTTTTCAAAGACCTAAGAAAAAAAAAATACCGCTGCAAGTAGTCGGACTACAGACTCCCCACGTCTTGGGTGAGAAATGTGGCAAATGCAACAGAAAAAACCCTAAAAGCACACGCGAGTTTTGCACTTGTGTTCAACAAGTATTTCAATGTAGCAATTAGAGGACCTCTATCTATATAAAATTTCAGGGACTTCTGGGGGAGCAGGAGACAGATATTACAAAATAAAGAGGTATTTCATGTTCAAATAGCTTTTTCTGCTCCCAAAGTATATATTATAATTTTACTCTCCCAAAAATAGCAGCAAACAAAGTATAGAAGAACTTGCTTTTATAGAGTTGTAGTAGTCTGCCATCTTCTGGAGTCCATCGGGAAGTGGAGGAAAAGCAAGTTGAGCAAGAGGAGGCAGTTGTAACTGCAGAATACGCTTGCAGCAGTAAGCACTGGAATCACTAAGATTTTCCTTTCATACTGCCTCAGAAGCTGACACACCACTACAGCAGCCAACTGTGGAAGCATCCAGAAAACCTGAACCAAATCCATAACAAGACCAGTGAAGTGCCTTGTATCTACATACTGAATCAGACATGAAACAAAGACTTACCTGCATGGATGAACTGAGCACATGGGAGGTGGAGGAAGATGAGGATGGTTTTCAATGGTTACCGTTTTCTTGACATGATCCTGACTAATATCTTCATACATATGCTCTACTGTTAAAGGCTGCCGCTGCTATATAGGAAAAGGAACAGAACAAAACCATTACTAACAAAGAATCTTTTGCTCCTTCTTAGCAATTTTAACATCATTAACAGATGAAGCACCACAAATTATAAGCATCTAATATAAAACAGGTCTGAAGGAAAGAACCAAGTGTCTTCAGATCCATATGGTGTAGAAATAGTACCGAACAAATTTAGTTTTTAATAAATTGTATGAATGGTAAAGTCAATATATTTTGAGAACCATCCCAATGGCTCCCACTTAGGTTCCCATCTAGGTATTTGAGCTGTAAGCCTTAACCAACTTTATCTCAAGAAACTTAGCCATGAAATGGAGAGTGATTTATCTAATCCCCTCCCTCTGAAGATCATGAAAATACATACCTGCTTATTTGACTGAGTTTACTAGGGCTATTACTACCTCTACAGAGCTAATTCAGTCAAGTGACAGAGCATGATTTGCTTCCTTCCAAATATGCTTGATGACCAAGTACAATTTCCAGCAGAATTATTCCTACTTTCAGCAAGTATCCTAAATCCTGTCTGCAACCCTGGCTATATAATGATTTTGTCACCATTTTTCATTTCGATTTTTACTGGGAATAAGAAAAAAAAATAGCCTTGATATTTGACACCAGTCTAATTTTACAGAAGTGGAAAAAACCCGACAGACTTATACCTCATCATATCCAAATAACCAGAGTCTTGGAGTTTGGTAATATTTGTCATAAGTGATGTAGAGGTCGTAAGTTCTAGTCTGTAGAATAGCATCTTCCCCTCCAACATCAACTTTAGCCTTGTTAGCTTCTACAATCTGTCTTGTGTCAAGTGTTGCCTGGTTCAAGGTAAAAATGACAACATTAGTATAGTCTTGTTTGGATTTCCTCCTTTCTCATCCTAAGTAGTTACGTAAAGCTCTAAACCAGAAAGTAATATTCTTAAGCAAGCATTAAAAAAATACATAGGCGTTTGGGTTTTGTTTTTATCTTTAAATTAGTTGTATCAGTTTCTCTCCCACCAGGTACTTTTTGGTTTTGGTGAGGATTATTTTTTTTTTTTAAAAAAGGTCTAATTTGCAACTACAAATGCACTTATGTTGTCACATCCCCCTCCCTTTTTTCACCAATAACTTTTGAACTCAAGGGACAATTTCAATGAAATTCAGGAAGCAGAGGTCTCAGTCTATGCATTTATGAAGACCTTAGTGGAACATCAGGAATAACAATGTCCTTTTTTTCCTCTCATGACAGTCTGATGTATCAGCATAATCTATTGAACCTGTAAGCCACTCATCTTCCACACATAAGCCTCGAGAACAACTCCGTATTTTTACCTCTTGCAAGTACAGCATTGTGTGTAAGTAGAGCGAAAAGGATCAGCAAAAAAACAGAAAATGACTGTGATCTAAATCTTTGAGGACTTAAGAGTTAAGGTTACTGCAGTAGGATGGCAGGAGACAAACCCATAGGAAACCAAGCTCAGTAATTCCACTGCTCATAACAAGCTTGTTATATAATCCATTTGTGTTACCATTATTTTTACTTTACTTGTGCTCATATTGGTAATAAGCATTGCAACAGACAAGATAGAGAACTGTTCACTCACATCATCTGTCTCCAATAGCCCACTCTCTTCATACTCTGAAAAGAAGACCCATAAAATTCTGTGTTCAGCTTGTAGCTAGTCATCATATTTCTCATTCATAAACAACTCCTTTAAAACATTCTACATGTAGCTAAAGATGTTTAATTCAGGTAAACTTCTGAAACCCCAAACCAGACTATACCTTTTTTAATACAAATTTGATCAAGACTATAGTAAGTACATGATGAGCAATCCTCAAGTGGTTTTAAGTAGGCAGATTGCAGGTAAGTGTGGGTATGAAGCGGGAAGGAAGCTGTACTAAATCCGTAATTTACACTTGCTTGGATCTGTTCTGCTACTCAAATTAATTTCCCAGTCATAAACATTCACATGTGTTTTCGCACACAAGTTAAGAGTAAACATGCATAAATAAGACCATACAAAAGATGATAAAGAGCACGTTTCTGATGAATTTTTCAGCATGTATTCCACAAAAAGAAAGAGTAGTGTTTTCTTAGAGTGTGCTGCTTTAGCCAAAGTCCTGACATAAATCACGTCCCACCCAATTTAAGGCAATACCTTCCATGTCTGCAGCTTCTCCTTCATCTTCCTCATCATCATCTTCACAAGATGCTGAACAATCTGGTATATTTATATTTTCCTTTATAATTTAAATTGAAAACATTGCTTTAATGACACTGCATTTACACAGCCTTACAGCCCCAGCACATACAGTGAATCAGAAAATAATTTCTGCAATATTAAGGACTATACTGAACGCAAATATTTGCTTATTAACCAATCTTAGTTTCAAAGTCCTAATATGACATTGAAAATCCACTTTAAAAGTTCTCCTTTGACTTTGTAATCTGGAATGATTTAATTTCTAAGCAAAGAAAAACAAACATGGGATTAAACAGCCTGTAACTGCTTTTCAAAAACCCACCCATCTTAAATGAGAGGCAATGACTGAACAGCTATGACTAATCTACAGGTTAAGATTTCGTATGTCCTAACCCAAGCCCTCAGCCAACTTTTTCTTTCGGGGACTGTGGGCCTATGCACAGCATTTGAACACAAGAGACAACCCTAATGAAATTCAGAAGGGAGAGGTCTCGATTTACACGGGTTTCATGAAAGCTGCTCCAATTTAAGTATCAGGTAGCAGGTTTCCTCATTAGAAAACCAAAACACCAAAACCAGTAAGAAACTAAGTTGTGAAGTGCTGTAGCAAATAGAACATAAGCAGAGTTGTCTTTCTGGACTGGATCTGTGATCCAAGCTGTACAACAAGCAAGTTTTTTAACACACAATATATTAGAAGTGAAATTCAATTCATAATACACAACAGCAGTTATGAATCACAATGACATCCTGCAAGTACTGTGTTTTGCAGAAATAGTGATCATCTTTAGGTATTCCTTCCACCCAGATGTTACTGACTTGTGAAAAAGCAGTACTTTCATTTTCAATGTGTAGATGCCTGGCACAAGAGCATGCTGGCTAAAGGAATTCCAAAAAGAACACTGCCTCAGCAAACATCTCTCAGAAGGAGATGCACATGCTTTGACTAAAAGCATGGGCTCCAAAAGTCATTATATATCTGTAACACATCTAGTGACAAAGTATAATTTAATCTTTCATGGGCAGTATTAGATTGCTGCAGGTAAGACTTCTATTACCTGTAATAAAGCAAGAGGAAAATTTAGAACCAAGTACCTTACTGTCTAGTGTGATCTCCTTAACTGCTTCTGTTGCACCCACTATACCTGTTAATTGAACAAGAGGTTTGTGTTAATAAAGCTTGTTTCTTTGTTACAGAATAGTATACCAAAAGGCTGCCAAGATTTCAGAAAGCAGCGTATGATCTTTTCAAGTTATATCTCACAACAATTTTGATACTTCAGAGGCTGTTTATTTGGTATTGGTAGCATGCTTGGTGCTGGACATGCATAAACCATACCAATAACACAGAGCACAACAGCACAGTTCTCAAATATCATACAGGTTTTGTTGATGGAACACTGCAAAGTAATTTGCATTTTAATGAATTTTCATAGAAGTGAGTTCAGGATAGGCATTCATATCACAATTACAGAACTCAACTTCATAAGTACGGCATGCATTTATGAGTACTTCTGAACATCTTGGAAGCAACGAACTGGGGTTAAAAACCATCTCAAATCGTAGTATCAACTCTTCAGTTCCTTCCCATTAGCCTTCTAGTTTTACTGCTGCTTTCACCCAGTACTGTTTGGGATGCATAATAAGATTCTGCTCTGACACAGAATGGGAAACACTGAAATAATTAAGTCAGTTGAAGTCATCATTAAGGTAAAGATCTTGATGCATTTCATATGCAATCTTACTTAAAAAAAAATAAATATATATATATAAAAATTTGCATATTCTTCAAACAAATAATTTAAACCAGCATTCTCTTCACAGATCTTACGAAGGAATGTGCCACTACACAGGTCATTTATAAGAGAATATTGAGCAGTCATGTATCAATCAAGCGGGTGGCTGGCAGCGTAACATACGCAAGAAAGACTTTACTTTCTAATAATGGAAACTGAAAATCCTTCCGGTTACCAAATGCAAAGCCTGAAGCAAGGCTGAATACCTGCATTGTGAAAAGTGTCTACCCATCCCCCATCACCATCATCTTCTTCTATAATTGCTTCCTGCTCATCCGAGTACTCCATCTGCTTACACCTTTTGTAACATGGCACTGCAAAAAAATTGCAAACCAAAATGAATGCAGTCATTCCTATAAAAAAACAGATTGGAGTAGAAATTATCCTACAGCGACTCCTGAAATGTCTCTCATATATCCTTATTTAAAGAATCCTAAAGTTGTATTTCAAATGCAAAAGCATGAACTTAAAATTATGTTGATGTGCTGTACTGCATTTTATTTCACATACAGTACAACACTTAAAGTTCATTCTTCTGTAACCCATTAGAGCACATTCATCCAAATTCCTAAAAACTAGAAAATAATTAACTTCTCATTTGCTAACAACTAGAGACAACCTATTAGTTTTCTTTGTATTGCTAAGTAACTTCTATCTTAAGTATAATTTTGCCTGGATTAGCATCAGTTTACTGAACTGATTTGTCTTTACAATTCTGCTAAAAGTTTGCAACACCTATTTATATATTAAGTATGTTTAATTATAAATTAACACATACAAGTTTAGAAAAGGTTAGAATTCATGTGTTATTCTAAATAACTTCAGTTATATGCATTACAGAGCCATATGAGATCAGATTTACACAAAGTTTTCAGAGCACAGTCAAAGAGAAAATGCAGATCTGATTAAGGCGAAACAGACATTTTCCATCATCATAAACAAGGACAACGTAAAAAATGCTCCTATTATACTAATGTGGGGGGAAAAAAAACCCCACTGCTGCACGAAGTGCAGAACTTGTAAATTGTTCTTAGACCTTTCAGAAAGGGAGGATAGGGGTGTGAAAGTCATAATGAAGTACCCCAAAGACTTCCAAAATGAGATCTGTAGGATAGTTCCCTGCCTCAACCCATAGCCCACCACTTTTACTTGATTGTTAGGCCAATGTTAGGCCAAAAACATCAGCAGGAAACACATTATTTTGAAATGTGTTTCAAAATAGAAGGATCAGATCAATAAGGGCCCTGGAAGTGCAGGAAGGGAGAGGGGGAGAAAAGGGGGAAAAAGTGGCAGGGGGAAGAGAAACAAAGTTGATCACTTGGTCATCCAGCCATCAGGACCACCTTAGGAAAGCGTCCAACACTACTGTAAGCATTTTCATATGACAGCACACTGCAAGACTCCAAAAGCCAGCAAGTGAAATCCAAGCACAAAATACAACCCATTGCAGGTAAAAATCTCCTCAGGCTGTTCTTCAAACTAAAGGTTCATCTAATGGAATTATCTTTGACACATTTTGACATGAGATCTTTTGAAAAAATTATTTCCGCATGCTTGTGCCAAGATGTTAGCTGTCTTTTCCATTAAAGAGGAAGTCACCACAAGTATTCTATATACATAGCATTGAAGCGGATCAAAATTTTATTTAAAATTGTATTTTATTGTTATTGACAGGTACAGCGACAGTAATTACATGTCTGAATAAGAAGCATCAGTGTCACTGTGAAAAACATTTTGGGAATACTTCAATAGTCTGAGTTTTCTGAAAGAGGAAAATAAACACAACTTCCTTTTAGACGCTGAATATGAGTTGAAGGACAGGAGAAAGACACACAAGGAGTTTTATAGTGTTTAAACTACATTTCTACTTCATCAAGGCAAGCTGTATTACTAGTATAAAGCCCGGCTAACAACTGGTCTAAAGAAAAGACTTTAGATGTGCAGGAAAAGCTGTTTTAATATTGCAAAGCCAAAGCATTCAAAATGCAAGATTATTTGCTTCCCCTGTCAATGCAATCAGTAGAGTTGATAGCACAGTCAACCATGCTATCAATCCTAAGAACACTTATATTTAAACTTCAGCCTTACCATTTTTAGTTACCAAAAACTGTTTGTCTGTTGGCAGATAAGCCTTGACTTTTAGTTCTTCTCCTGAAGCCCTGTAAAATGAAGTGCACCATAAAAGGTTGAGAATTTGATGATCTGCAAACAAAAGAACCCTTCTATTTTCACTGCATATCAGGAACATTTTATATACTCTTCTTACCTATTCTCAGAATCTGTTTGCTATGACTTTACTCTTCCCTACGCAGAGACTTTGATGTAAGTGAGGGATCAAAAAAGTTGGCCACCCCTAAACTATGGAACCTTAGATCAAAATTATTTTCTGCTTCAAAAACTAATTTCACTTTAAGATGGCCAAGGAATGATGGGTTGATGGAACAATCTAGTCTATATGAAATTTGTTAAGATCAGCAATAATAGAGATCCAAATGTTTGAAGAAAGCAACTTCAGAAAAAGCAAGAAATAGACTTCTATAAAAATAAAACCTGCCCATAGTCATTAGAGCTCAAGTAATCTTTGCCAAGTTCACATTACTGAAGCATTTGCTTTCACTTTCAGTGGTTTTTGGTTTAAACTAAGACCAACATCCTGAATAGCCCGTTCTATACAGGTGGCATATAGCCCAGACTCAATATCATGTTTTCTCTGAAGGAGGTGGTGAAAGGTCAAGAAACAATGATTAAAGCATAATAATTCCTCCTTCAGCAATTCATGGCCCAGTACAGAGCCAAGAAGCTTGATGATACCAACTGCACAGACAATGCTTACCTAGGCACTAACTGATTCAGTTTTATAATGCAAGACATCAGTAGAACATGAGGAATCACCCTATTTGCATCCTTATTGTGTATAAAAGATAAGGAATTTCCAAGGGCAAGCACTGCTCAAAGTGATCTGATGTGGGCCAACTTGAACATAATTAATAAACACTTGTTAAAATATCCTAATTATAACTACTTCTTAGCTGCACGTGGCCTTTGCTTTTTGAATCACTAATCACCAACACAAGCTCAGGGAGACATGCTGCTACAGCAGCTAAGCACTGAAAGCATTCACAGTATGTGTTGGCTTATTCCCTCTAAAACCTCAGGAAAACAAAAAATCCCCAAACAAATCATCGTCTCAACTACTCCTACACACAGCAATAAGTAAGTCCTGCCTGACTTAAAGATAGCTTGATCATAAAACCAGCATAAGTTCTACTGAAAGAGTCCACGTATTGTTATGAAATGAGACAACTGTAGAGTTGCTTTCAATGGAAACATATCAAAGCATAGTAGGGATGCTAGCTTTCTATAATTCTTTTAATTTTACTTACCATTGCCAAGTAGGACAGTGGTGAACTAAGTGATCTCCAGCTGCGACAAACTATTAAGGCAAGAAAAAAAAAAAGTACTGTTAAATAGAGCATAAGGAAACAATCTCCAATTTTCCTCAATATTAGTATTTCAGTTGCACATTCCTTTGACAGATTAACTGTGTAACTAGCAATTGTTTAGATCGGTTTGATGCTTTAACTCAATTTCTCAGCTAACCATGAAAACCCAAAGACTAAATTGACTTCATTAGAAGGAAATGTGTACTAAGCACAACAGCAACTTCAGACAGTTTAAAAAGCTGTGGTATAACCTACCACTCTTGAAACAAGCAAAAAAGTTTCTAGATCCAGTAACACTGTTTACTTTGTGATGAAGAATATGTCTCTATTTGCCACTCTTCAAAGTTTTGCAAAGACAATGAAGAGCTTAATATAGACCAAAAAAATCTCTTTTGGTGTTTAAAACAATTTTGCTGCAAGAAGAAAAGTGAGACTACCATAAATTCATTGTATTGGTGAAAGAACTGCAACAGAGGAAGGAACAGTATACATTTTAAGTAATGACCATCACTGTAATAGGTCACCACCGGCGTTAACTAAATAAGGATAACCATACCTTGAGAAACCTTACATATAACTTTGTTCTGAAGAAATAGGTTTTAAAAAAAAACTTCAATCTATTTGTGCTTAATGTCACAGCAAAGGATTTTATAAAATTACATCATTACTTCGAAGTCATATTGCAAAACTCACGCTAGGCTTGCATACGAACTCAAATTCACCCAGCAAAGTCTAATGCCCTGTCTTCTTTTTGTATGCATAAATTGAGAAAGGCAGGCCTGCACCTAAGAAAAGCTATTTGCGTGGTCTTTTGCATCAGTTACTTTTGAAAATGAGAGGAACACCCATTACTACAGTTGCTTTCTTGTCTTAAAATGCCAGTTTATAACAACGCACTTTTAGTTAACCTGTTGTAGTGGTGTGTCAGCCATTTTCTCACCATGTCCTCCAAAGCGAGGCATATCAGCGTAGTGGAAAACACTGCAACATGCACTGCATACGGATTAGCAGACTCAATCTCTGCAAAAGTGCTTTCTTTCATCTATTTTCCAACAGAAGTCTCCAGCATAAGTGAAATCTTCTCTTTTAAGAAAACAACAACCCCTCCCAATACACATCAAAATTTTAAAACTCATTAGCCTTTACATAGTAATAAACAGCACATGAAATTCCAGAATTATTTAGAATTCTCTCTTCAAGGAACTGAAACGAACTGGCAGCAATGTTACAAAACATTCTTCAAGATGAAAAAAAACGTTGAAAGTATTCTTTGTGGGTCTAACAGATGCAAACACCTAGAACAATACTTGAAATGTCATTTGCATTTTCTTCAGCTTAGGCAGCAGAATTACCTAGCTGGTTTCTATTTCTCAAGCACTAATGCTATCTCATACCTGAACCAATATTGCAAAAGACATCAATTTCAGGACAACACCTTATTTCTACTCCTGGGAAGAATGATTTTTAAGATTTCCTTGTACTTACATATAAAATTAAAACAGATGTTATCTTTCTGAGGTATTAACTAGTAAGAACAGGCAAGAATTTGTTCCAATTAAATCAAGCACAAAAGTATATAAGAAGAGGGAGCAATTGTTGGGTTTGAATAATGAGTCATCTTTTAGCCTTATTCCTGATTCATCTTCTGAGGCAAGCCAGGAACCCCACAAAGTCTATAAAACAGCATCTCAGACTAAAATACAGTAGAATTGAGATTCATTACACAAGAAATTCAAAGTCATTTGAAGACAATATCCTAGCAACATCAATGCTTTGAATCGTCTTTTAGCAATCATTACTATATAAAGACCAAAATCATCAGGAAAGAAGAAAGACTGTCAAAGGGACAATCAGAAGATCCATGTTTCAGTCTCACCTAAATTTATCAAAAAATTAATCCTGCTGTAGAATTGTTTCCCTTGACTACGGCTTTGAAGGATTCAATTTGTTCTTCCTATCAGAGTCTAACTTTATACAGAGAATACACACTATTCACATTCTTAATGACGTTTAAACGCTGCAAACTGTTTAACGTAACATACTGTGGTTCTTGCTAAGTTCTATAGAAAGACCCCTTTCTTTCAGCACTACTACAAAGTTCTCTCCCATGATCAAGAAGGGATTAAGCATCAGTAGAACATTTGTGTAGACTTTCTCTGTTATATTTGGTTTACAGATAATATAAATTGTAAATCTATTATTGTGTAATATACAACATATAAATATTTATATGCACTAACACACACACATATGGTTATTCAAACAGCAGAACATCGTGTTGCTAAGCCTGTTTTTCTGAGCTTGCTTGCTTGCCTGCCATACAACACAGCAGAAATATGCTATAGGTACCAAGGTTAGGAAAAATACTTCTGTTCACATTATCTACCTGCATCAGTCATAATTTTTTCCATCTTTTTCCATCTCATCTTCACATTTGTACATTTTACCTCATTTCTCTTTCATTCTATCTAACGGTTTTAACATAATTTTCTTAAACCTCTGTGAAGACAATGTATTTTCAGAACAGTAACACTTTAGTATGAGAAAAAGTGGAATGGGGAAGTCAAAATAGCACTGTACAATCAGTGTTTTTACTATTCTAGAAAAAAAGAGAAAAATCCTGTTTTTTTCTCTTCACAGCAGACTCCTTAAAAAACTACTACTGCTTGGCAGCAATCCAAAATACAACCAGCCTGGAGTAAGCTATAGAGAAAAGGAGGGGGAAAATAGTAATCATTGGATACTTGGTGTGGACAAGCATATGTAATGATTTAGCCAGAGCCTTGGAAGGAAACAAAAGTGAGGTAAGCAAAAGACAGCTTTCAAGATACAAGCTCCCTTCTGAGCTGCTTATGGGAAAGACTTCTAAAATCAATATACTCCTGCTTGAGTTCAGAACTCCTATGACAAATGGAGCTGTTGACCCAGCACAAGCTTCTTTACAAGCTTCTCGTGACATAATACAGGAAAAAAGCATTCCACATTCAGATATGAAATGTCATCTAAGAGGAATTCTGTTGCTCTATTTCATCTGGACAGTAAAAAGGCCATTTAGAACTTTCACTTTGTGGAAGTTGTTTCAAGAAGCAATAATTAATTCGTAAAGACATGAACTTTTGAGATTAATACAGTTATTTTGACTAAAATTTATCATTACTTTCCAAATAGATTTCAAAGTTTCTAAATACTTACTTCTTCAGGTGTGATTACTCCAGTTTCTTTGAACTTTGACTCCTGCAATAAAAAAAGTTTAGAAATTTTGAGAACTGCTGACAAATCGAAGTACCCCACTTTACTGGTAAGCCAAACACAGAATCATAGAATCAACCAGGTTGGAAAGGACCTTTAAGATCATCAAGTCCTGCCTTGGAACTAGCAGTGTCCATGGATATCTGTTAATCAGCTTGGAGACCAAGCAGCCCTCTGTCGGGGCTGACAGGCAGCCTACTTCCATATCCTCTGATGTATGGCTCAACAAAATTATTTCTTACAGAATGTGTGGTATTATGAAAAAAGATCACACACATTAAATATTTTTTTTTTGCTGCAGCCAATTAATATATCAAAACCGGAAAAAATATCCCCCAGAACTCAGTACTACATTTGCCAGTGAGAGACAGAAAACCAGTCAGAATCAGTGATCCTCAGAATCAGGACTTTGGGACTGTTCTAGGTGCTGAACAGCAGTACAAGACACCAGTATGAGGCTTTGCAGTTAAGAAAGGTCAGTAAATGAATGACCAATCCAACTTTTATCTATGGCAGGAAAAGTTACATAGAAAGGCCTACTTATTAACTTTTGGTTATATATCCATTTTTGTGCCTTTATTATGCACTCTATGGAAACAGTTCAGATTTTCTGATATTGCCATGATTTTTTTATGGATGAGGAATAGACAGCAATGAGCAATATGATTTAGCTCTACATGGAGAAATGAAGCACCTTTGCATTAAAGGTGATATTTATGAAGTTTAAGGATAAGGCTTTTTTAGCATATTCAAAGCTAGCATATTTTGTTTCAGACTTCTGTTTGTTTTGTTTTTCACAAGAGTCACAAGCATCAAGGAAACTTAGTGCTCCCCAGCATTAGAACTATCTAAGAATGGCTTTTGAAGGAGAAGTAATTTCAACCATAGCATAGTTGAATTTTCAAGTTCTTCCGTCATCAATATACTGAATAACCTCTTGCCTTAAAGAACTTGTGATTCTTTTTTTTTTAAACTAAAAGCGGCAACTGAAAAGCACTTCACTTTCCACTACAACTTCACCCTATTTAATCATTGGGAAATCATTTTAATGCCAACCACTGCTTAATTTGTTTATTCTTTATGCTTCACCCTGGTGCGTACTATCACCTGCACTATGTAAAAAGAAATGAGCACAGAGCACACCTGTTTCCTTTCTCCCTCATTTCTAAAGATGACACATTTAAGAATAGTATTAAGATAAGCAAAAGGCAGTTGTACAAACACCACTATGCACTAGTTAACAGAAGCCAAAGAAACTCAAACAGCCCAATTGCTAAGCAATTTGGATTGCTATAAAACTGAGAATTCTCAATAACACATTATGCAACAACACAGTGGAGACAACTTACTGTTTAATCTCAAAATACACTATAAGCAGTAAGCAACATGCATAAGCTTGGTTTCTGGAATTACATATGGAAAATACGTAAAATATCCATCCTCTATTCCCTGAGAGTAAACAGTTCACTTTCTCATCTCTGCACATTCTGTGGTATGTAAGCTAGTGAGACACAGGTATAGTTTCTTTCAAAGTTACCAAGTTGGAGTATTTATTTCAACCCCTTGTAAATGGAACATGTACACTGGTACAACTTTCCATTTGTAGGAGTTTTTATTGCTGCCTCCTCCCAATAGTATATCTGGGCGCAAGAATTCCTCTACCATTACACCAGCTGTGCAACAGCAACTGTACTATGGTAAACGAGTCACTTCGCTTTTCCATGCCAGAACTGCAACCCCTATATGTCACATTGGTGGGCAACTGTAGAAAGGTCCACTATGTAGGCAAGAAGAGCATACATACCACAGAGGGGCAAGTTCACTTAACAATTAAGTATCATGTCTTCTGCCCAAAGATCTAAGCTGCAGAGTACAAAGCACCTAGAAGATCATGCCGTAAAACCACAGGTAGAAGCTGCTATCATAAACAATTACAGCGGAAGTAGTTTTTCAAAAAACATGGGAAAATGTGAAAATCAGTGGTGAAGAAAACGCTGACAAGTTAGGCATTCACAAAGTTGACTTTTATGTAAAAAAGTATTTGTAAATAGGAGACAGAAGATGGGATGTAGCCTAACAACTGCAGAAAAGCACAATCAGTATTTGTAAATAGGAGACAGATGATGGGATGTAGTCTAACAACTACAGAAAAGCACAATCAGTTAAGTATCCTTTATCAAAAGAAGCATGACCAGTAGGTCAAAGGAAGTGATCCTGCCTCTCTACTCTGCTCTGGTGAGACCCCACCTGGAGTACTGTGTGCAGTTCTGGTGCCCTCAGCATAAGAAGGACATAGGAGCTGTTGGAGCAAGTCCAGAGGAGGGCCACGAGGATGATAAGAGGACTGGAGCACCTCTCATACAAAGACAGGCTGAGAAAATAAGGACTGTTCAGCCTGGAGAAAAGAAGGCTGCATGGAGACCTCATAGCAGCCTTCCAGCATCTGAAGGGGACCTATAAGGATGCTAGAGAGGGACTCTTCATTAGGGACTGTAGCAACAGGACAAGAGATAATGGGTTTAAACAGGGGAAGTTCAAGTTAGACACAAGGCAGAAGTT